>JBCAUA010052048.1:0-11591 GCA_038406235.1 Peronia verruculata
AAAAGGCTGTTCAAAGGTTGAAAGTCGAACAGAAAACTCTTCATGTCAATTTTTCGCTAAAAAAAAAAAATACTTTAAACGCGTTTTTCTTAAAACCCGGTTTTTGACAGTTTTTTTTTAAACTCCTTTTTCTGTTTCGAAACCGATTCAAACCAATTTTGGTATGCATCATTGTCACCATAAAAAGTTATGTATGTGTGTTAAATTCGGTCGGTAAGTTTTACAGAAAATTTGATTTTTTGGTTTGAAAAAAATCACAGATCCATAATGCAACCATGTTGTGTGCCAAATTTCAGATGAATACATTCAGCAGTTTTCGAGTCCATAAGCCTATTGTCAGTTTTGTTGTAGATTTATATTTATATTATATTTATTTATTTATTTGTGGGGACCCTACAGTTCATTTTGCAGACAACCCCGTCAGCCCTCGGAGATGTATTTAGTATTCCTTCTATAGCCGTTAACATGTCTTTCTGTGATCTTTTTGTAAAAAAAAGCATAATATCTCCCTGGCTGTTGGCTCTTCCTCCAGCTGCCTATTGAGATACCATTTCAGTTTTATTTCTTCTAGGCCCACTTCGATGGTGAAGCTGATGCAGTAGAAGGTTATTGCTGAAATGTTGGCTTTTCGGTGACCAGATACTGCCAGTTCTGAATTTTTGATTAGACTAAAAGTTCTTGTTTCTTATGTCGTACTCCGCAGAAGTCGTCCAATCTTATCTCGGAGGTTGACATGACATGATTGCTTAACTGTTTGACATCTAGTTTGCAAATGTTTGCTTTTCCCTTCTTTATTGTCCTGTTTGTTTCATTTCTAATTTGGTAGAAAATTAGTGCGTTTGCTATGCTACGCTTTCTTTTGTATTTTTGACAGTCTTTTCCTTGTTTTTACTCCATTTTTTACATTTACTGCCCTTCCACCAGAGTATTCCGTTGTGTTCAATTTCTTTGCTCTGTTTCTTGCGCCGGGTTCTACTTTCCTCCATTTCCTGTTCTAGTTCTTTGATTTGTGTCTATGAGTTTTCATTTCATTCTCCTGCTATTACGTCTTACGTCTCTCGTCAGGCATTCTGTATTTCTTGTTGATGCATTTTCTGTGGTTGTTCTGTTTAGTTGTCTCATTGCTTCCTTTGTGTCTCTGATAATCGTTGGCTCTGCGGGTTTAAATCGCCATCAGACCAGTCCCCTAGTTTCTTTTGGCGATAGTTTGGTCTTGGTTTGGTGTGTTGTGTGGACTGAGGTGTTTCAGTTTGTATATAGGCATTTTTTATGTTTAGATGTGTTATATTTTTCTGTCCTGAATTTGTGGTTCCCACGTTTACTTGTGCGTGTTTCCGTGTCTTTGTCCTCATTGACGTCCATCGCTCTAGTTATTGTGGGTCTCAGCGTTTTAGGAATGGCTGGCTAAGCCAGAGAGCTGTAGATAATGTAGATATATATTTTTCTTATCTTTGGAGAATATCTCTTATTTTCATTTATAGCGGTAGGCCTACCTTCTTTGTCGCTATCGTTTACGTTTTTGACTCTACTTCTATGCTGATGTTGTTTTGCAGTTTAAATTTCTCTTTTGCTATTTCCCCTAGTAATTAGTTACCACTTTAGTTTTGTCCGTCTTGTTTAAGGCTAGGTGTAGTTTTTTTTCTCCATCGTTCTCTATTTTACTTATATTATCCTTCGCTAGGTGTAGTTGGGGCTATAGTGTCCCTAGTATTTTATCTGCGCTGAAGATAACTATTCTGGTCTGTGTGACTGCTGGCCTAATGTTGGATGGGAACATTGTTTCTGGTGGTTATTTTCTTGGTATGATGGGTGTTAGAGCCTGGTCTATCAGTTTATTCTGGTTAGTTTGTATTGGCCTTTTCCCTGTTTCGTGCATATCGCAAAGCTCTTTGGTGGTAGCTCTTTTTCGTTTTCCTTATTCTCTCTCTCCTGCTTTGTATATTTGCATCTGTCGATTGGATACGGATATAAGTTTGGAAAAAGTGTGTATGTGTGTGTGTGTGGGGGGGGGAGGGAGGGGGCGGTGAGAATTGTCCATCCCTATCTAGTTCCTGTCCTAATGCCCGTCAAGCACCCGATACAACACTATGTGACATTTATGCATATAGCCTGCACACAGGTGCTCCACTGACCTACTTAGTCCCAGTCGTAGTTTCTGAGCCTATCAGCCCCCTAAGACGAATGCCTCGGTTGAGTTATCATGTCGGGTTGAGACATCTAGAGCGGTTATTATTCAGCCTTCTGTGGGGAACTGACTTTGCAAACATCATTCGTTCAACATGTCCGTAGGATTAACCAAAAGATTAAAATTCGGTTTATAGCCTTCACTTGCAATTAGCTTTGTGTGAATTTTATGATTAGTAGGCCGTCCCTCGGGTAAGAGATTGACCAAACAAACAAACAAACAAAAAAGAAGAACTTAATAGCCTTGAAATCACTGGGGTCCGTCAGCTATTTTTTTTTCCCTTGTTTTGGGAACTGTCTACTGGCTCCTTACGTCACGTATGAATCTGAAACCACTGTAATAACCTAATATTGGAAACAGTTATTTTTGAGAGATATATACGGAGCCTAGGCCTAAAGAATAACTACCTAAATATTAAAAAGTGGTTCTTGGTTCTAAAAAGCGTTTAGTTACCCGTGAATCTTGCTCTCAGGGTGAAAAAAAGAAAGAAACGAAAACGCCTGCATGCCGTGGCTTCAACCCCACAGACCACTAGGGGTTCTCCTTTGCATATCTTATTATTATTATTTTTTTTTTTTTACTTTTTGTTCGTTTTTCTTAAACCTTTCAATCCTATGAAAGTAAGATTATCTCTGTTTTTTTCAGAGGTTGGCAATTTTTGGTGAAAAATTTTGTGGGTAGAAATTTGGAATTTGGATATTAATTATTGCCGGAAAAGCGTCACTCAGGCCTATTTTTCCATCGATTTTGAACTGCCAAGGGTTCTTTAAGGTGCGTAACGCACACACGGGACCTCCGAAATATATTCACGCTTATCCGAGAAGGCTAAACGTTTGGCTTCCCTTCTCACAGGAGACCAGGGGACCGTTGAGTCACTGAAAACATTGCGGGTTTTCGATCTTCGTGTCCTGTCATCCCCCGATGCAGAACCCGCGAGTCGATCCCGGCCTGTTTTCTCCATGAGCAGACGTCATACCCATTGAGCTTCTGCGTCCCCCCTATAACACAGTATTTATAAGTACACATCTTTATAGACACATCAGTACTGCTCTGCTGCTGTAGTCTTCGTTTAAAAGTCAAAGTCAACAAATACACACAATGCCGGTTATAGGTTTAACCCATTTCTAGCTAAATTAGTTGGAAATGGGCTAAACCTAGGACCAGTATCGCGTGAGTCTTGGCGATTTGCATCAAGCAGCGAGAGACCTAGGGTCATTTTCTCACCCTAATGTTTTAAGATTTCCTTTTATTCCTAAACCATAACGGCATCAACTGATACAATCAAATCACAGGATTAATCTGTTCTACAAGACTCAGCCTTTCCAAAAGTTCTCGTTCTGCCGTACCCCCTTTATATAAGAGTATGCCTTCTGTCACCTGCCTTTGTGTCTTTCGTTGTTGTTGCTATTATGTAAAATGTATATTTGTCTGTCATCTATAGATTTGTTTGTCTATTGTCCATCTATTATCAGTCTATTCATTTCGTTACCTCTTTACCTGCCTACTTAATCTATCCAACCATCGATCCAGCTACCCACCCACATACCTACCTACCTACTTACGTTTCTCCCTCCCTCCCTACCTACCCACCTACCTCTCTACCTACTTATCTACTCCTACCTACCTATAAATCTACTTACCTACCTAGCTACCTACGTACCTAACTACCCATCTATCCATGTACCTACCTACCTGCCTACTGCCTATATTCCAACTTGCCCAAATATGTGCCTACCTAGTTACTTATCTACGAGTACTTACCTACATACCTACATATCTAACTACCAGTCTATCAACCTACTTACATAATTAGCAAACATACCAACCTGTCAATCGTCTGTCTGCATCTGTCTGTCTATCTGTCTTCCTACGTGTTTTCTTTCCTTTTCTTTCTTCCTCAGAACCATCAACGATATCTGCCGATATAATCAAATCGATTGGGCTTGTTCTAATCGCACTTCTACTGCTACCAACCACGAGCACTTTCCACGACAATCGCACGATGGCCTGACTGGGACGTAGGAAAGGCTTATGGACTGATTACACGGCGATGTTGAACAAGGTCACCAAAGTTGGTAGTGATGAATCGCCATTAGGGCTTGACTGCTAGCTCGATTACCTCTGATCGAGGGAGATCCGACGATTAAATCCTAATGTGACGGCGGACACAATAGCAGACTTGCACTTTTTGGACTCCAAGACTTGAAACTGTTTTAGAGAACTTCCTCTCGACCACGGAATAATGTGGAAATGTTCAGCTGTTTTTGTTTGTTTGGTTGGGTTTTGTTTTGTTAGTTTGTTTGTTTGTTCATTTTTTAAAATTTTACAAAAAATTATGGTCATCCATTTTACTTCATTGTCTTATCCACTACTTACTGGCTGATTTTTCTCCCTGTTCTCTCTCACTTTAACTGTTTAGTATAAAACTCCAGGATTATTATTATTATTATTATTATTATTTTGCTGTAAATGCAGCGAGTTATAATCAGAAAGAAACTGAGAGTTTTTATAGTTGACTCACTAGTGTTCTCAATAGCACGCTCATCCAAAAAACTACAATTCACCTGTCTATCTCTCTATCCATCAAAATGTCTCTTGCCCTGTATGTCTCTGTCTTTCTTGTTTCCTATTTGCCTTCTTCAATGACTGTCTCTTCCTGCGTGCTGATCTGCCTACCTGGCTGTCTGTCTGTCTGTCTCAGAAAGTATCAGGCTCGGCTCTGCTTACAAAGGGACCATTAGTTTCAATCTATCTTCAGTCCCTTCTCGACTTTTCTGCTATCTCTTCCTCCAAAACTCAATGCTTATAAAAAGCCACTGTCATATACTTGGATCAATGTGCCCTATAAAATCCACCTAGGAAGTATTATAACCTTTATATTACAACTTGGGGGAAAAATACATGCAAGCATGACAAATAGAAAACAAACATAGTTATGTATCTAGAAATTTAACAACATTGTTAAACAAACAACGGGAATATAAACCCATTTCATTTAAGGGTCAAAAAATGAAAGCGTAACATCAATCCAAAGAAATTGTGCACCTTTTTTATATAATCAAACAAAACATGCTTCTTTTGCACATCAAGAGCTAATCGTGAACATTACAAACGTACTAGAAGGGATGGAGGTTGGATGTACTGCCAGGCACTACATCAAATTACCAACAATAGTTCATATTCGACTAAGCAAAAACCTGGAAATCCCAGCCAGAGTGTTTGTACCCCTCAGCTGAAAAAAATAGAACTCTCACCAATGTTTGTTACTGCTCCACCACGAGATCTGAGAACAGATGTCACTGGTCCCCTGCGTTTTTATGTTTTTCCATGTCAATGACAGTGAACAGTTTTCAGTGTTTGTACCCCCTACTAAAATAAGACGCGGATTTTCAGCCATTCGCTTGGTCGGACCAAATCTAGTAAGAGAGACGATTGCGTTTTCTGTATGTTCTGATAAATTTACAGCGATCATATCAGCAGTTCGCTTATCCAGCTGAGCCAATGTTCCTGGCATCTGCCTTGTCCGGATGTTGTTCGTGACATTTCTGTCTATTTGCATGTACGTGTGTGTTTATCTTGCTTACGATCATTCTGTCTTTCACCATCAGCGAATAGATTCATGTTGGAAACAAGCAAAATGTGACCAATCTTATCTTACCTCTTTTCATATGCTAATCTATTGATGACGAGTACAATGGGAGATCCGTTGCGCTAAGTACTATCACTTCCCTTTACCAGACAAAGCAGGGATTAAACAAGCAGTGTAAAGAGGAGAGAAGCACTTTTGCGCCCTTTTCCTGACGCATTGGCCTTGAACGATTTCAGAAATATTATGATATAAAGAGAGTGTTTTCTTCTTATTGTTATAATTTTACCTTTTTTGTTGTTGTTGTTTTGTTGTTGTTGTTGTTGTTTATTTGTTTGTTTGTTTGTTTGTGGCGATTAGTCTATCGAATGACAAGAAGTCATTCTTTTTTCTCTTTACACTGCTTGCTAAAACCTCTTTGATCTGGCAAACGGATGTAATGCGGCAGGTCAAAATATATCCCCATTCACGTCCCTCTTTTGGGAGGGGCAGATAATCTGCAAAGCGCTCTAAGAGATGAGCATAGTACAATGTGGTTTGATACAGAGCAGGCTCTTTTCTCGCTATAAGATCTCATGACCCGACCATTTGAACGTAAATCTAAGAAGTTCTTACTGAAGGCGAGAGTAAAAGAGTTTTCAGCTATCTTTAATGATTCTGTTTGTTCGTTATTTGATGTTTATTACTGTGTCTCTCATTGTGATATTCTCTCTACTGCGAGTGGTCAGCTCTTGGCAGTATGCTGGTAATTAAAAAGGGGTATGGGCAAGGGTACTAAAATGTTATAAGGATAGTGATAAACTCGTTCATTCCTGATTCTGACATTCTTGCCGGCTGCAGAAGGTTGCCCTATGCTGGTCAGAGGACGTCCTGAAATTGCCACCCAATGGCCCCAGTCCATATCTGGGAAGACCATAGTGCGCTCTCGCAGTTGTGTGGGCAATATGGGCTAGCTGATCTCGTACTTTCTTATCACTAGATAGTAGAGAAATTGTGATGTGGGCACTGGTAACGGTGATCAGTGGCGTACCCTTCCATGGAGGCTCGTCACCACATCTGCAAGCACTTATCAAGTATGCAACGCCTCATAAGGACCGGGGTCAAGAGCGACCCAATCCGGGTTCATGGTCAGCCTGGGACTGAGTATTGAGGTGACCCATCCTTCTGGCCCCCGCCCTAGCGCCAGTGTGCGTCACAGCAGACTGTAGCCTGTCTCTGCTGTCGGTCTCGTGCATTTTCCAGCGGCGAGCTGTCGAAGTCAACACGACACCTGTAGTCCTGTACACTAAATTCTCTTTTCCTGGCCGAACTGTTGTTTTAACTACGACATGGTGAGAGGGGTCGTGCCACCTTTTTGTTTTACACCCAGGAGGGGCAGATATGTTGGCCAGCTTTCATGCACTTCGAAACACGAGAGCCCGGGGGCCAGGCCCAGCAAGGGCGCGCTCCGTCTGTCCGTCAGTTTACATCAGAGCACAATCCAGGCCGGGCAAGGCCGAGAATGAGCTCCCCCGGCCCATGAAGCTTCAGCAGATCCATCGCGGCAATGGGTGCAAAGCTGTCTCCCCCAAACCTAGAAGCATTCGACGTTACCACCAATAACCCTTGGCAGTACAGGGAGATCGCCTTCCTTTGCATACCAGATTTGGCTGTTAAACCGTCTTCGGCATCCCAGATGCTACCACGGGCCGGTGAAGGAGGGATCTGGGTCATAAGGTGAAAAACCCACCAGCCCTGACTAATCAATGGTACCTCAGGACAGAACCTTTGGAATCCATGCTCCTCACAGCACTGGAATGTCTTTCATTAAAATTTGTTGTTGTTGTTTTGGTTTTCTTTATATGTGTGTGTGTGTGTCTGTGTGTTGTGTGTGTGTGTGTGTGTGTGTGCTTTTTGTTTTGGTTCACCTTATTTTATTATTATTATTATTATTATTATTTTTTTTTTTTTGGTTCACCTTCTTTTTTATTATTTTGGCACTGTATCTCTGTGAGCATTTACCCACCTGTTTATCTTGAATTAATAAATCTTATCATGGACTGATGTAATTACATGCTTATCAATTATTTTATTTAATGCTGTTTATTTACTTATCTAATTATGTATTTTTATTTGTAAAATTGTTTTTCAAAATTATATATTTCTTTACCTATTTATCTATGTCTTATTTATATTATTGTTTATTTATATTTCTGTATTATCTGTTATTACTTTTTATTTATGCTTTTATTATTTTTTTTTTATTCGATTTGAATTTCACTTTTTATCCCTAACGTCCCCGATATCTTTTCTCGGCTTTTGATAATGTCAGACTCAATAAATTCGTTCTTTCCTGACCGATATGATAAAATGCCATACAATAGTTCATATGCGACTAAGCACAGATCTGGAAATCCCCGACGGAGTGTTTGTATCCCCTATTGAAAATAAACACCACGAAATCCCACAACACTAGTATTGAACGCAAAACTTTGGGAAAAACGCGACGCCGGAAGTACGTCATACTTTTTCCTACGTCATTAAATCATTAATACTATTCAATACTACTATTATTTGGAGGCCATCTTGGTTCAATAGACTCACAGTGAAGAGTTTTAGTGACACATTTCCTCCACACCGTAACTGGGTCAAATCGAAAAGTGAATCAAATTTGTGAAAATTTTGGAGTGTTTGTGCCCCCTGCTAAAAACAGACGTTGGTATTTCCAACGTTTTGACTTGGTCGGATCAAATCTATGTCGATGACGATGGAAAGTGAAATGAAAGCAACTTAATGGCAACTTAGGTGTTGCACTGTCCCAAAGAGGCACTAACATTATCTGACACCACTTCATAGTGGATACCTGGGTGCTTTTGTCTTTCAGCCATAGTTATCAAATCAGGTGGATGTATGATTGTCGCTCCCTTTTTGTGGGTCTGCCCCCGCTCCAGCCCCCGCCCCCCACCCCCCATCCGGCCTTGCCCACCTCATCCCTTTTTGGTGACTCGGAATATCAATCTAGATGTATGAGAAGTTTTTACACAGTCCTGCGCTGACTTGATTAGTATTGTTGTTCTTAATGTTGTGGTTGTCGCTGCTTTGTTGTTGTAACTGTTGTTGATATTATTCGTGCTGTCATTAATGTTGTTGTCGTTGTTGTTGCTGTTGTTGCTGCTGCTGTTATTAATGTTTTTGTTATTGTTGACAGCATTCGTGTTGTCATTGTTATTAATAATGATGTTGTTGCTGTTGTCGTTGTTGTTGTTGCAGTCGCTGTTGTAGTTGTTACTGTTGTTGTTGTTGTTGACATTATTCGTGCCGTCATTTATGTTGTTGATACTGATGTTGTTATTGTTGTTATTGTTGTTTCTGTTGTTGTTGTTGTTGTTGTTGTTGTTGTTGTTGTTGTTGTTGTTGTTGTTGTTGTTGTTGTTGAATGAGGATGTAGAATCAGCAGCAGGTAATAAATAATCTATTGCAATGAGGTAACAGGAAGAGTTTAATTTGAAACTAATGAAACAGTTCGATTGTTCGGGATGAGCTAAAACTATCAACGTCTACGTAAGCGTGTTGGGATTACGATCTCCCGGAAACATCAGTCATGCACGCAATTCAGCTCTAGCAAGAAACGAGGTCGTTCTATTCATAGGCACTAAGTCTTGATAGTGGCCTGAAAAAAAAAAAAACACGCATTATTTTGCTTTACTGATTTATTTGACAAAACACTTTTTTGACACAGGTTAATAAATTTATCAGTCATTTATACAGGGGTTTCTGCCATAGTATAAACACACACACATACACACACACGCACACACACACACACACACGCGCGCACACACACACAAACGCACACACACAAACAAACAAACAAAAAAGAAAAAAGTGACTCTGTTCACTGCAAACTGCACTCTGCTCACCATGTTTTCAAACTGAGATCGCAAAAAAACTTAACTGTTCATTTCAGGGCAAATGCGTTTTGTCAAGATACATCCGTAAACAAACTCACTGCTTTCCTGAGCTAGAGCTTACAGTAGGTGAGTATTTTGTCCATATGTATCAGATTGCTGTTTAAAGGCACATCAGTACGATTACGGATACATGGCATTATCTGCAAAAGATAACATATCCAGTTTTTCCTGCCAAGAAAGAAGATAACCATTGAGAAACAAAACAATTTTAAAAAAAAAAGGAGGCGGGAGGGGGGGGGGGAGTCTGATCCTCCCTATTACCGAACTAGGATTTAAATGAGCAATGCATTTATAGAAATCGACGTAATAAGCGAAATGATCGTTCAGCCACTGAAAAGGGGCTTTTATTTTTGTCCATTTCCTCTATAGGAATCGAAACCCCGACACTTCCCTCGAGAAAAAGAACGCCTTACCCCCCGACCACGGCGATTTCTTTACTGTGGACATCGCCTTTTATTCCCACATACTTCAATCAGATTAGCAGCGTATTTTCCCCCCTGTCAGCGCCGCCGCCCACGCGGTTCTATTGTGTCTGTCGAGGAGGTGTAGGAAACCGCGCGTGCTTTGACGGAAGTGATGATGTATTTCCGGAAGGTGAAGGTCACCATCATTCAATCTCGCGGGCGGAGGGCCTATTCATCACTGGCCAGTCATTGCATTCTGGGATCCAGCAGCTCAAAAGATGGTGGAATTCACTTAGCAGCGCCTTTCTATGTCCAACTGCCCGCCATAGACAAGACGGGACTACTAGACGCTGTGGCGATGACACAAAGGAAGAATTCAAGAGAGCAGGAAGAAGGAACGAGAGAGAGAGAGAGAAAGAAACGAATGACAAGAAAGAAAGAAGTCAGAGAGAAAGAATAACTAAAGAAAAGAAGGCATGAAAGAAAGAAAGAAAAAAGAAAGAAGCTAAAACAAAAAGAGAAAAAAGGGAGAGAAAGACTGAGGGATACAGAGAAAGGTTAAGAAGGGGAAAAAATAAACGAAAAAAGCAATAGGAAGAACGAAGTACGTACATATTTAAGAAAAAAAAAAAAGACATCAGGGAGCCGTATATGCTCCACACATAGAGACAAATGAAGCAGCTTATATACATCTATCTGTCCATCCATCCATCCACCTATTTACAGACCATTCACTCGTTTATCTGTCATGTCCGTCCCGCCATTCATTTATCTATCTACTCATCATTTAACCCATCCATCCATCCATTCATCCATCCATCATTTCGTCTATCCACCCATCCACCCATCCATCCATCCATCCATCCATCCATCCACTAATCCATCCACTCATCCATCCATCCGTCCATCCATCTACTTATCCATCCACTCATCCATCCATCCATTCATCCATCCACCCATCCATCAATCAATTCGCTATACTCTGCGTCTCGCGCTGAAAAAAAAGAAGAAAATAATAAACAAACATACAGGCACATATTTATCCATACCCAGTTCTGTGCCACTCCCTAAGTTCCGTTCTTGTCCTGACCGGCTTCTTCACGGTCAATTCGGCCCTGATTTTGCTCTTAAGCCCTCTGGCCCACCCATCATCGCAAAGATAAACGGTCGAGACTGATGGTGATCAGGGCGGAGAGGAGCGGGCGTAGAAAGGGCCCAATCTGTAATGCTCAAATCAGAAGCAATTTGTTAAAGTCATTATTCCACCCATCATCACATCGCTATTCAAACCTAGCTGAAGCGACCGATCTAACTATCATTGATCCAGGCACTAGTCACAACTTATCGAATAAGAAGACCAATGAATATTTATCTCCATCAACACATACACACGCACATAGATAGATAGATAGATAGATAGATAGATAGATAGATAGATAGATAGATAGATAGATAGATAGATAGAT
>JBCAUA010052070.1:0-11591 GCA_038406235.1 Peronia verruculata
TGTTGTTGTTGTTGTTGTTGTTGTTGTTGTTGCTGTTGCTGTTGCTGTTGCTGTTGCTGTTGCTGTTGCTGTTGCTGCTGCTGCTGCTGCTGCTGCTGCTGCTGCTGCTGCTGCTGCTGCTGCTGCTGCTGCTGGTGGTGGTGGTGGTGGTAGTGATCATTAGGTTGTAATTCTTATTGTTGTTAATGTTGTTGCTGTTGTGCCATGGCTAATGTCGTCAGCAGTAAGATTTAGATGCCGCAGTTCTGTTTTTATAGAGGAGAAAAGGCCATTGTGAACTAGCAAAATCATTCCTAGTAAAATGTTCTTTCTTTCCTTTCCTTTTTTTTTTTCTTTTTTCTTTTTAATCTCGGTTCATGCACTCTTTCATATCCCTCTGTCTCCCTCTATCTCTGTCTCTGTTTCTCTCTCTCTCTCTCTCTCTCTCTCTCACTTTAAATTCATACCATCTCTGAGCTAGTTGTTATGCATTTAAAAGACGATGGTACACAGGGCAGACAGGGAAAGAACAAAGGACAGATGTTTGAATTCTTTGGTCTTTGTTTGAGATGTTTTCTTCTTATTCTGTTAACCTGTTAAACCCACAGATGCAGAGCCCATGAAACCTACATCAGTTTCAGGACCACCCAGAGAGGCTGTATTATTATAACTGTTCTAAATGTTTCTTTGTTTATTTGTGTCGGGGTTGGACAGTACATCAGCACGATTACGGTTATATTGGGCCAAACACGTCAAAAAAAGGAAAGCGGGACAGAAGACAGGAGCAAGGAGAAAGAGAGAAGAGATTCACCCCTGGAATGTCGAGGATGGCACTCCATGGGAGACTTTTCACCGACGGAGCGCTTTCACCGCCTGCAGATGGGAGCAAAGAGCATGCTCATATACCATTGGGCTCTTGCTGAAGTAGTACTGAATTATGACATTCTGAACTTGCTATTATATGATGTTCCAACATATAAATGCAGAACCAAGTTTGTCATATTTTTGTGACAACTATTCGTTTGTTTTCATCAACATTCAATACACTTTTTTTTAAAACCAATTTGATACCAGTAATGGAACCGTTAACCGGAATGGTTTCATCTTGTCAACCATTTTGGAATCTTACAGTAAACATTGAGTTTACGTCTAACTTGCCACATATCTGTCAATAACTTATAATAATAATAATTACAAAATAAAAATGATATTAACAATAACAACAACACTTTGTTGTAATGAATTATATTATTTATATAACATTTATATACCTAATATCTTTCCTCTTCTTTGGCTTGGCTTCGCGAACGAAGATTATTAAGGGCGATGTCCACGTCATCTGCAGGCGCGTTCGTGACTAACACATATCTTCTGGCAGTATGTCCACGGAAAGGTCGTTTCAGACGGTATGTCCGATTTTCTTTTTATTTCCTTTTGCGTCGTTTGACCTTCAAAACAGTTCTCCTTTCCTCTTCGAATACATTTGTAGCCTTGAAGACAATGTTTCTCGAGGCATTTCTGTCTGCATTTTCTAGTTTCGACCATTCATTGATGCCGATCTGGCAAGCTTTAAGCAATCTTTGGAACGTTTCTTTGAGGCACCTCTATCCCTGTGACCAGTTGAGAGTTCAGCATACATCACAATTTTTGGTTGGCGATGATCCTCCATTCTAGAAACGTGGCCTGACCAGCGAAGCTGGTACTTCAGAAGCATTGTCTCTTCTATACTGAAGATATCGGCCTTCTCTAGGACTTATGACATTGGTGACAAAGTCACTCCAGTGGACGTTGAGGTTTTTTCGAAGGCAGCACTGGTGGAACCGCTCAAGCAGTCGAATGCTGCTACTGTAGGTGATCCAGGTTTCTGAACCATACAGTAAAGTAGGGATGACTACAGCTTTGTAGACAGAGACCTTGGTTTCCATCCTTATGTGCTTATTGTTCCATACTCTTATGGTATATAGTCTGCCAAACGTTGCATTGGCTATCGAGAGCCGATTGTCGATCTCATCGCTGTAAGGCTTTTGGATGTGTTGGAGTGTGGACGTAGAAGGTGACCTGTCCTTCAGCCTGCGCTATGGATGAGTTTTAAGGTGAAACGCAGCTTGCGCACATTGCCCCACCCTTTAAGCCCAGGGTTCACCTGACATGGCCTAGCAACGAGAACATGGCCTATACATCTATGCTAAAGGATTGCAGTTTCTACAGAGGACGCTATCATAAGACTAAGTAGCTCCATAAAGCCACTCTAGAAGTCATTTTCACTGCAGAATTCGAATGAAAATCGTTATTGTCTTTATATATCAGTTGCAACGACCGAAGGTACAGGAATTTCTACTGAATATTAATTTATAGAATTTCTCTGATCTGAGCCCCAGCTTCATGTAAAAAAAAAAAAAAACATGAAAAACAATCACGGATGCAAAGAGTTAAAATACATCATTTACTCGTTCCCCACAGGGAATTACAATATATCATATTTGCAACACAAAGCCATAAATGGTTAAAATATATACCCAACTTCGTGCTGTCAGATGAACATATAAATTACCGCCTCTAAGTTTATGACTTCCTCATAATTTCCTCTCCTCTTTTCAATCTTCTAAAGCCCTCGCCAAAAAAAGCGTGAAGTTTTTTTTACCTCAGAACGCCTCAATGACTTGGACGGTCGCCGTGTCCAAGGCCGATAATCAAGGGTGTGAAGTACCACAGGAAACACGAGAAGCTGTGTTTACATGGAACAGAAATTGTAGTTCTCAAGCTCCTTATCTCCCCCTGTTTTTGAAGTCCAGTGGCTGTGAGAAAGGGGCACTCTCTCCAACACTTAACCCTTAAAACACCAGATAGCTAAACGGACTGAAGACACAAAAGATCCTGATACCAACACGCAATGCTCTCTGTTAGATTAATACATTATTATTCCCTTAAATCCCCTAACTAATCTCCGCATGTGTGGTTAAATTTTAAGAGGATATTAAAATTTTTATTTTATAGTAAAAAAAACATAAATCTGGCCTTTTTCGGTTGTTGTACACTGCCGGGCCATTTCCAATGTTTGTTTCTTTGCTTGTTTGTTTGTTTGTTTTGGTTGTTGTTGTTTAATATGAAGGAATTGTCTTCATCTGGCACTAACTATTATTTGTGGTTTAAAAAATTGTCATATTTGATAGTAAATGACTTGAACAGTGATTTTGTGTGTGTGTGTGTGTGTGCTTCAAGGGTTAATCTCTCTTTGTCCAACTGTGTTTACTGCACTCATTTTCCCACACCGGACTCTGTGTTGAGGACTGATGTAGTCAGTAACTGGCTATCTCACACTCTCATATCACTTCTATGCATGTTGTCAGCTAGATATGTTACGCAGGATCTGAGTTAGGCGTAAGGTCGGGGAGTTTGGGTTACGGTTAGGGTCAGGGTTAGAGTTTGAAATAAGGATTGGAGTTAAGATGAGAATAGGGGATCAGGACTTGAGTTATCTGTATGGGTTTGGGTTAGGGTAAGGATAGGAGTTAGGTACAGGGATTAGGCAGAATCCCATCCATCAGTGCATATTCCCGAGGAAGCAACTTTAAGAATATGTGCCAAATGTCAGAAGTTAAGGTAGAATTCCAAGAAGAATGAAAAGTAAAATCTGAGTTAACTCTTGTGGTGTATGACCTAACGTTTTTTCCTCGTCCTGTCGAGATAAATTCTTCCAAAAACAAAGGTGAGTATTTTTGTTAGTTTGAGCCCAGGCTCTTCCATCGCTGCCGCAAACCAGTGCAGACTCTGATGGTTTATCCATTTTTTGTTTTGTTTTCGCTCCGTCAGTCCTTACACAAAAGATTATGATATGGATATTAGATCAGAGGAGATACCAGCTCTGGTGGTTGCTGTTTCAAAGACTTTAACCCTTATCTAACGGCGTCAGACAGGTAGACAAATAACTTTAAATTAGTAGATGAAATACTATTCATTTGTTCTCCTCCCTCTCAGTCTTTTCTGTTCTTTTTTTTTTCGCTCTTCCTTTTCTTTTTGTTTGTTTGTTTGTTTGTTTGTTTGTTCGTTTTGTTTGTCTTTATCTTTCATCTCTGTCTCGGGTGTCATAAGTCTTATCCAGATCCCTTCCCCCTTTCGAAAAAAAAAAAAAAAATAGAAAATGAAAAAAGTGCTTGCTTTAATACAATGTCTTAAATGAATCTTTTGTCACCCTCCTTATTTTCTTTTTTCGCTCCTTCCGATTTTTCCATCGATGTATATGTGTAACTAAAAGATACCGATGCTGCAAACTCGATGTGAAATGGCGAGCGAATCATAGATACCTTCAGTCAGACACAATGGTATAGTTAGGCCCCAGTGAAATATTCACACGCTCGCCCTTCCACAACTCGGCGCTGTCCCCCTCGTCCCCGGCCTCGGCTGTTACTCTACCTCATAAAGAAAACATCAGACTCCGATTTCAAACAGAACCCTCTCAAAAGGCCCGTTTCCATACGGTGGACGTAGGGTGCCCGCTTGCTCAGATGGGCAACTACGGCCCTGCCGGAGCCGCTACAATCAGGGACGGGCAAGACAGTGTGGCAATAAACTAGAAGAGATTTTATGTTACCGCTGGATCCAAATTCCCCCATCCCTCTCCCAATTTCCGTACATACCCACGATCTGCCGACCACCCTGCCTCTCGCCGATATGCCTTCATATTATTATCAGTGATGGGTAGGAATACGGGAAAATCCGATGGTTCTCAAGTTTGTAATTAAAACACTGTATGAGTTGTTGCATCATGTGTACGGTACATAACATGACCCTTGTATTGCGGTCTATGGAGAAAGAAAGATTATACTTCGATAACTTTCCTCTTGAATGCTGGATCGCTTTCAAATTTTGAATGGCTCTTTGAAACGTAACGTTAGAATGATTGTCTCCTCTTGTGCGCATTCCAAAGATACTTAATCGATATATTTTCCTGGAAAACTTCGTTAAGTCCCAGCAAGCAATGTTTTAGGAATTTTAATATATAATCTTAAGAAGATAAAAAGTTATCTGATCTGGCAAAGAAACGAAAGGTAAGTGTGTATATATATAATTATATTTTATATATATATTTCCGCCTTTCAACATCATGTGCGTGGTTATCTCGACGGAATGTTTTAGCTAGGACTCAAAGGTTGTTATGTTTATGATACCGGATGGGAGAGGCAACGTTTTTTGATGATGTGGAAACAGAGAGCTTATATATTTCCTGGGTGAGACCTAACAGATTAGTTGAAATAAAACAAGAAGATTACACAGCGTGAAAACTGACAGATGCTAACAAAAAAAAAAAAAACAATAAAAATGTACCATATTGTTATACACACATACATGGTCAGTTTTGCCCGGCTCGAGCCAGTGGTCAGTTGATGGACATCTCCTACTCTCTCTGGACTTGAGTGATTGTGCCTGAGCCAGGACTACGTCATCCCCGAGCTTCTACGTCACCGGCCAGGAGACTGGGATCTTTCTGAGAGAGTGTGAGGAGAGGCTTGAGAGAGAGCGAGAGAGAGAGAGCAAGTGTTGGCCTACCATATCCAGGGAGAGAGAGAACGTATGGCAGGATTAGATGCGGATTAGCAATGCTGTAATCTCATTTGTCTTCAAACTGACCATGGAATGCTCCTGACCTCTTCTTGACCCACTTTTGAGGTCACATATATTCCGTGTGTAATATTTGCTGACATGCAGAACACGGTGTGTCCAGGCTCAGTTTGGTGACACCCGGAACAAACTGAAAGAGAAGAGAAAAATGACAAATTCAGCTAGAACATAAGACAGACATCTCTTTGTTGGTTATCTATCTATCTGTCTGTTTCTCTGTCTGATTGTCCGTCTGTCTTAAAAAGGTCACACCAAATGACGGCGTAAAAACTGAGCATCACCATGAGGTATAACAACAACATCAAACGCTGCTATTGCCTCAGCTGCTACCACCTCAGATATTACTACTTCTGAAACTACTACTATTACTACTACTATTACTACTACTAACTATACTACTACAGCACTACTACTACTATTACTACTGCTACTATTACTACTGCTACTATTACTATTTATACTGTCATTTTCCAGCTATTACTACTGCCACTGCATCTACTATTACAAGTACTATCTCTTCTATTACTATTACTATTACATTTCTGCTACTACTACCATAATACACTTTGACTACTGTTACTATTAACACTACCACCACCATTACCACCCCTACCACTGCTACTTTCCCTATTTCTACTATCACAACTGCTAATTTATTACTGTTACAGCTATACTGCTACCCACTACCATCTTAACAACGATCTCCCAGATTACCTTCCCTTTTCCAGACAAAAGAGAACAAGCAGTGTAAAGAGGGGAAAAAGCACTTGAATTCAGCGCCCTTTGCTTGAAACATTATATGTACCATGATTTTTTTTTTTTAAATATTATGTAAAGAGAATGACTGTTTTGTTCTTATTGCTATAATCTGATCAGTTTATTATTATTATTATTATTATCATTATTTTTAGTTATATGTCTCTCAAATGACAAATAAAAGACGTTTTTTCTTCTTTACACTACTTGCTAAACACTTCTTTTCTCTCGGAAAGGGAATATAACGATTGGTCAAAATGATCTCCCCTTACACGAGTCCCTCTTTTGGGAGGGTCAGATAATCTGCGAAACGATCTCCCATTACGAAAATAGCAACTAAAGTAGGAAAATGCAGTAATTTACCCATCACATTATTGTTCCTGTTCAGGTATTTCAAAAGTTTTTAGTCAGAGAAGAAAACAAATTAACGCTCCTACCAACGTGAGACAAACATTATTGATAGTTCGCTCTCATAACATGGTAACTACGAGGCTTTCCTGAGAATGTGTCAACACATTTGTTTTGGTCAAGGTTAGGACTTTCTTATGGAATTCAGCTCGAACAAAACACACTGTTGTGGCACGGTGAGCTTATATTATCACCTCAAAAAAATAAAACTGTTTGTTTGTTTGTTTGTTTGTTTTTATTATATACAGCCTACTTCTGTGAAACAGAACTCTGAATTCTCCAACAGTTTGTTTTAATTTTACATGTTTAAGGTTAGAGGGAAGAGAAAACGTGATTAGTTTAGGACTTTATATTTTCATTTTGATTCAGTTGATGCAAACAGTTGAGACTAGTCCAGTCTAGTCATGAGATCTTGATTGAGAAATCAGTAGTAGACTTTCTTCTCTCCCATCCTGTTCAGAATTCTTCCACAATCAGTTTTCTAGTTTCTAGCAGACATCGCTAATCATTTTCCTCTGTTTCTTTCTTCGTTTTTTTTTTTTTTAAGGAATACCTCGTCGTTTCAGGATATAGTGATTCTGTGTCTTCCACTGTTTCAGACTTTTTATGAAAGTCAGTCTTAGTCTTCATGGGATTCGTTTGCTCTGCATCTTTCATGTCCAAATTTTTCTTTCAATTTCATATTCTTTTTACATTATGTCCTAGAAGTTTCAGTTGCTTCTCCCGAATAATTCAAAAAGTTACTGACTTCTCACATGTTTGTCTTTTCACAACTATCGAGTCCTTTGAGATCTTTGTATTTTTCTAAGAAATCATGTCGTATCCCACATTGTATAATTCTGTGAACTCCATTGACAGACAGATAGATTAAAAAGACACAATATTGAACTTCTGTTCGGACTGCTTTGGTTGAAATCTTGGAGACCGTACTAGAAAAAACATTCAGAATGAATAAACCTGTACATATTTTTATCTTGTTAGAAGCTTCTTGCTCGGAAACAAAGATACATTATTATGTATGTTTTTTCTTTGGAAAAGGGATTAGAATCCGATTCAGCATCAGTTCCATCATGGCGAAAAGTCAGAAATAAGAGGTAAGCCAATGGCAACAGATGAGATCTATTTTTGTACGGTGCGAATAATAAAATCCATATTTATGATACCCCTTTGCCTACCAAGCATATGGCGCCATAGATTGTGTTGATTAGGGCTCATGGCTATTGATAGTTAGCCTCCATCTGTCGACTTTTCTGTCTTAGCGTGAAGATGTCTGGGTTTTCCAGAGTTTGTCCAGGTCAGACAGACAGGCGAGACAAACTCGAGTGTGCGTATAAAGCTGAGCTTCTGGCTCGGACAGGCTGTAATCAGAGGGGCTCAAAGACAGATCCTCTTTAGCATCTCATCCCTACCTATGTGACACCTACAGATCAGGGATTAGCGACTTGGACAATGTCCAGCTGTCTCTGCCCTCCCCTGCCCCCAGCACAAACTGACCAGCGCGGTCACCACCCTCGCGTCACCCATGTCCATTATGGGATTACTCAGGCCGAACTCCGGCAAATGTCCCAGCATGGAGACTCCAGGAATTCCAGCTATGCCGACTTGGAGTTATGGTCCCTATATCATCCATTGGATCTAGATCACTATCGGCTGGCTATTGCCCGGCCTCTGACTTCTAATCTTAAATGTAATCGCTTATTCTTAGCCCCTCGCTGTTCGCTTCGGTGGAAGAAGCCAATAAAAGCGTTGCGAGTGTAGCGATGCGATTACCCACAGGCGGCATAATGTACCATGACTCTGGTCTCCGCTCTCCTTTTCTTTTTCTCTCTCCTTCTATTGAATTGTCGGCGTGGTTGTTGTTCTTTCTGTTATCGTTGTTGTTGATGTTGTTGTTGTTGTCGTCGTCGTTGTTGTTGTCGTTGTTGTTGTCGCTGTAGTTGTTGTTGTTGTTGTTGTTCTTCTTCTTCTTCTTCTTCTTCTTCTTCTTACTGTTACAGTGCTATTATCATTGAAGCGATTGGTGGTGTTTGCTGTTGTTGCAACTTTAAAATCACCCATGGCAGTTAGAGATGAAGAATGAAGAGAACTATAACAGGAGGAAATTTGGGGTTATTGCTCCAGTCGTTGCTACTTCTACTGATTTTGTCAATGTTCTTTTCTTTCCTTAATAATAATAATAATAATAGTTATTAATATTTATAATAAAGGAAATTATTGATAATGCGCCTATCAGCGAACATCCCCACTATGGCTCGAGGTATATAAGTAGCTTCTTTGCTCCCACCAGCAGGCGGTGAAAGCTAGTCATCGGTGGGATGTCTCCCATAGAATGCCATCGTCGACTTTCCACTGGTGACATCTCTTCTCCTTGCTCCTGTATTCTGGCCCGTTCTCTTTCCTCTCTTCTTGGCGTGTAAACGTATCTTACCGTATTTGAGACAATATAGCTTTGATTGTGCTGATGTGTGGTTAAACTCCAATGCAAACAAATAAGCAAACAAACTAGCCTATCGACGAATGGTGTACAAGCCACAAGCCACACCAAACCACACCAAGCCGTAAGCCAAACCACAACTATATTCTTTCATAAGCCACAATCTATTAACCACATTCGGGGCTGAAGCCACAAGGGAGCTTTCCTTGCCTATCATAACCAGATAATCCATCACCTGTTTTTACTTCAAAGATCCTCTTTTGTTCCTGTGGATGGTTGTTAGTGGCAAATATGTAAGGCATCCCAGACAGTAATGAACATAACAAAGACAAAAGAAGAAGAAAGTGGATTAATCGGGCCATTTTGATCTATCAGTCTCATTAATTTGTCCCGCATCTCGGCTTCGTGTAAGCTCACCTTACAACTTCGCAATCTGAAGCAAGATGTTTTGTCTCTAGTGGCGTGATGTAACTTAACGTGTTTAGGTACCCCCAAGGCACAGGCCCTAAGTCATAATAATAACCCAGTGCGCAGGGCCTAAGTCATGTACCCCAGGGCCCAATGAAAATCAAAAGTTAAAGAAAGGCAAATCACACTGCCAGAAAATGGACCAAGTCCTGTCTTGCACGACAGCTCAGTGCATTACTTGAACCTGAAATAGGCAACAAGGAGACATTAAAATTACTATATCAGTGAATATTGAAATTTTAGAAGACAGAATCAGATATTTTCCTCGAAATTATTATACAGTGTGTGTCACAAGTAATCGGGCAGTCAGAACATTTTTTTAAATCCAAATTAAATGATAAAATGTATAGATACAGCTGCAAATTTCTAACAGGCAAGTAAGTTAAACTGAAAAGATAAGATGTGTTCAAAAACTTGATTTGACTGACAATATTACGGTGTCATATAATCGCCGATAGAGGGGATAAAAATAGCAATAACTTACAATAAGCAGGCACTGACTGTCCGTTTACTTCTTATTTACCCTGTATTTATTAATCCAGCTGTACTTGCTCTTGTTCCCCACGGAGGGTCGGGGCATATAAGTACGTTCTTTGCTGCCACCTGCAGGCGGTGAAAGCCCGCCATTGGTGGGATGTCTCCCATGAAATGCCATTCTCAACGTTCCAGGCATGACATCTTCTCCTTCCTTCCTTCTTCTTGTCTTCTGTCCCGCTCTCTTTCCTCTCTTCTTCTTGACATGTAAAAGTATCTCACCGTGTTTGGCACAGTATAGCCGTAATTGTACTGATGTGCCGTTAAACCCCAACAAAAACAAAACAAACAAAAAACTAAGCTGTAGCGTCGATAGACGACAAGTTAACGTGATGCTTTTCATTTTACTCAATCGGATTAAGGGTGGATGTAAAGGGATTTTTTTTTCCTGTTCTTTAAAGCGAATAGCACACATACCAGAGGATCTCTCAAGCTATTTAGAATTTGTTTAGGAGACTGGAAATAATCCTGACAAAAGACGTGGCTTTGCAGTCGTTTAGAGATGAAATCCTGCTGAGTATATGCCCGTTTATTAATTTTTATCAGGATTATGGTCCTAGGCTTCTAGCAGTCGCTGGACCGGACAAGGCTTTGTTAGTCTGAGCACAGGAACTGAATGTAGGCGGGGAGGGGGTGGAGAGGGAGTGAGCAGAACCACAGTAAGCGGAGTTGGTTGGTAGATGAAGAGTTAATCAACCAGACGTTCTGTTAACACTTTGATCACCTGTTGGCTATGTGCCTTTTCTGGGCTGCTTCTATTGTGTCTTCCTCCTCCGGGGCTCCGGGTGTGTAACTAGATTCTTTGTTCCCATCTGCAGGCGGTGAAAGACGTCATCGGTGGGATATCTCCCATGGAATGCCATCCTCAGCGTTCCAGGCATGACATCTTTTCTATCTCTCCATGCCCCTGTGTTCTGTCCCGCTTTCTTTGTATCTTCTTTTTGACGTGTAAACGTACTTTACCGTGTTTGGCATAATATATCCGCAATCGTACTGATGTGCTGTAAACCCCAACACAAACAAACAAGCTGCTATGCCTAATTCAGAGAATCGTTCTCAGCTGTTGGTATCCTTTCTGTTGGTATTGCTAGAACCTGAAAGTTTGCATTCGGCTGATCAGAAATAAGAATTGGCATGTACACTGATGTCTACAAGTCTGAAGGGAAGAATGCGAACAGAAGCTCATGAAAAGAGGAAAGAAGAAGCTGTCAAATGGATAAGCGCGTAGCAGTAACGGCTATAGCCAACTTTGCAGGCATAGAGCTTTGTATCATTTGTTTATATTTAATGCTGTAAACGGAGGGAGGGAGGGAGGGAAGGAAGGAATGAGTGAGTGAGTGAGTGAGTGAGTGAGTGAGTGAGTGAGTGAGTGAGTGAGTGAGTGAGTGAGTGAGTG
>JBCAUA010052081.1:0-11590 GCA_038406235.1 Peronia verruculata
TGAATGCCTTTAGTGGTGCCATTAGGCAGCCCTCTCCCAGATCTGGTCCCTTAGAGAACTGCTCACTGGCCTTCAGCGGTACTTGCATGGCAAACACGAAGAGAATCGGGGACACTGTGCAGCCCATGGCAATTCCCGTCAATTCATCTAGGGCTCTATATCTATTGGCTAGACCCATAATTCATCTAAACCTCTCAATGAGATATGTTTGTGTGTGTGTGTGTGTGTGTCTATGTGTGTGTGTGTGTATGTGTGTGCGTGCTTTACCTTTTTCAAGGATGTGAAAGATTCCAGCCTTGTCAATACAGGATGTTGCATAATTGCCATAATAGCAGTAACAATGATGATGATAACAATAATAAACCCTGAAGAAGAGTCAAGTTAACTTGAAAATTTAGCAGAGTACCGGTATTACTATTAACATCAATATCAGAGTCTCTATACGTTACTTGCTTTCTCAAAACAACAACAACAACAACAACAACAAACCGTATAATTAATTGCCGATTAGACAGTCTTCTTACAGGCCCTATTTTACAAATTACTGATGATGTTGAATTAGTAAGACATGTAATAACAAGTTATAAAAATAATATAATAATAAAACAATTTGTTCTGTAATCTATTTCCACTTTTCAGTTACTATTTTTTTACATTTCTTTCAATAATTTGGTTGTTAGTGAACTGACATTTCTTTCTTTTTTATTTTAATAAAAAAAATCATCTGTCTGTCACAGGTCTAGACCACAGCTCGGCCTAAGACGAGAGATGCCCTTGGCCCGGATGAATTTTCTCTCACAGCGAACTACAAATTCTCCATTCGGATGCTGTGCAAGACCAGAAATTCAATCCACTGCCAGGCAAACCTGTAAACAACTAAAAGTGACCTAATCTCATCAATAAAATTACTATTCGGCAATGCTAGATTTGTGTTTGGAGTGAAGTATATACTGTGTTTGATATTTCTTTGAAAATTATAATAATGTAATCTAATAATTACAGCCGGCCTTCGTAGGGGCTTTACAATCTTAATATGCCACCCTGATAGATCCACCGACGACACTTTTTTTATACGTTGTCAACCTTCTGGCAAATATATGTGGCAGCTGCATGTTAGATGCTCAAATCTCCATCAACCTAACAAAAACACTCAGTTGAACTCACATTAAAACAGAACTAAGTATAAGGAGAGCTTTTCAAACTACTGTGCGGTCAAATCGCTTAAAATAATTGTTTCTTGGTGTTAATTCCCTCAATATTGATCAATGCCAACCTTGTTTCAAGTCAACTATTTGTGTTGATCCCGAGCAGTTGCCTTTAACAAACCAGACTCTGCTGCAATAGATCGGCCTTCAAACGGCTCAGTTGTAATAATCCTTGTTCATCTCACCAGAAAGAAACAATAATGAGGACCACAGAAATAATGTATTGGTCACGAGAACACGAGAAGGATAGTGAAAGGTGAAAAACGTCATATTATGAGTAAACTGCATTTTACCTTCTTAAAAATCTCTCTCCTTCTTTTTCTTTCTCCCTCCTCTCTCTCTCTGTCTCTGTCTGTCTTTCTCTCTCTCTCTCTCTCTAACTTGCATTCTCTTTCTACATGTATTTCACTCTGGCATATGACAGACATACTAACAACAAACATTTTGTTGTTGTTGTTATTGTTTGCACATAAAATCTTTTTCTTGTAAAATGTGTGAAGCAAGCAATTTCTTCTCCTTTAAAGTTTAGGGAATATGTAAGAGAATTCATTTAAAATTGCATACATTGTCTCATGTACAAACAAACCAAATAAATAAACACACAGGTATCTTATCGCATATCTGATGGTGACATTGTACAACTTACCACAACACTATTTTATTCTCCGTTACAGATCAAACACTGATATCTACATGTACATTTGCTCACAGTGGAATCCATACATGCATAATCCTTCCAGATCCACCAAATTGGGGTGGAACAGCCCTGCCCTAATGTGATACATGTACACCTACTATGCTGAACCAGTGCAGTGTTCATTAAATCAAGAAATGTAACCACTGAGGGACAGAATAAATCTTCTTGATCGACATCTCGATATCTTCACTTGCCATTACACCAAATGTTATATTAATCATTATGAAGTAGTAGTGTAGCACAGCGGAACATAATGTGAGTGAGCTGTAATTATGATTATGTAAAACATAAGATGGGCAATTCCACCTCTATCGTTGACAAAACTACACATGTACAAAGAATCCATATATGAAAGCCTATTTTATTTCAATTACATATATAACACAATGTTGCGATTTGCATTGCATTTCTATTGCAGAACCTATAGAGGCACCCCTTGGCGATGCTATCAACAAAAGGTGTAGAAGAAGGTCCAGGAAATTGGAAAATGCTTGAATTTTGCCTACCAAAGGATTTTCTACAGTAAAGTATGCCACAGCCAATTTCTCTTCATCACTTAAACAAAATGATTCACTTGACATTAATTTGCAAGGGTCAACGCAAAGTAAGCTACTTCTTTATCCGCATGAAGTCAGATGAACTTACAAAGGAAGAATCTTTGTTCCTGAAATCCGCAAAGATTTTAAACGTAACAGCCGAACATATATATATACAATGGAACCCGCGAGAAGTCATCATGCTTAAAGTCAACTCTCGGTTAAAGTCAACCTGCTCCTCCGGTCCCGTTTTTTCCCCCTCTATATTCTCATTAGTCTTGCCTCTGATAATGTCAACACCTTCAGAGGTTGAACTCTCTTAAAGTCAATTCCAAATGGCCCACGCTGGTCGACTCACAGCCGAAAGCTGTGGAGACAAAGAGACAAAAAAGTCGGACAGAGAGACAGAGACGCCTTGTTACGACCACTAGTGCATCTGTCTTCACCTGTCCTCCGTTGGCAGTGATTACACAAACACACACCCACACTTGCATTTCTGGCCCTTGGAAGGTCAGTGAGTGGCCCTCTCTGCTTTCCTTGCGTTAGCACCAATACCTATTCCCACTAGTCTCTCTTCACGCTCCTTTGTTGACACTCACACTTAAAGACATGGTAGACAGCCATTGCACCTGATTTCTTTCAGTCACGTCTTTAGATCATGTAATAATACCTAGATAACCACCCAGGAGAAGATTGAAAATGCGTTTAAAAACTTTAACAAAGAATAACAACCACGTTCATTCCTATATATGTAATTTGTAAGCTGGAAAGGTCGTCGGGATCCAACCAGACTTCTGAGTGAAAGATCCCAGGATGACCCTACATCGTTTTCGGCAATAGGACTGAAAGTGAAAACATAAAACGAGGGACGGGATGGAATACCACGGCTAATCAAAGATTTAAGGTCAAACGGGAACTCCACGAGCGATCATGGGTCAAACGATAATCGGACCATGTATGACGGGCGCACTTGAACGACCACTTAGCATGAGGGCGGGATGGGCGAGGTGTAACACATAACACTACATGTGCCCGGACTAGGTTACGTCATGCACAGTTGGCCTACGGATACAAGCCTTGGCAACGGCGGCAAGCCATAGCAACGAACGGGAGAACGCAGTTTTTTTTGTGCTGGCCTATGAGTGGAAACTATACTCATCCGGGACAGGAGGGAAAAAAAGGGAGGGGGGGGCTAGGCATGTCTGCCTGTAACTATTGTTTTCTTTTTCATTCCTACAGTCTACGCTCTCGCCGTGACTTAGTCGAGCTTTCATAGTGTACTGCGTGATCTAAGGGGCATAACCCAATAAATATGTAACACTTTGACCCCCTGTGCTGACCAGATATGTGAACCCGGATGAAGTCAACCTCGCTCAAAGCCAACAAAAGAAAAAAGAACTCCTACATTTTGTGATGTGCTTATAAGTTTAGGCCGAGTCTATTTACACGACTAGTCATATGAGATACCTGTGATAAAAAATGTGAATAGAAAGTAAGCTTCAGGAGGGCGGGGAAAGGGGGCACGTAACCGATATTATTTATATTATTATTATTTGGATATTGTAGGTTCTTCCATCCAGAGTATTGACTTTTTTAAATTGTAAATTTTACGGAATCCGATCGTTTATCTTGTCGATTTTGAATTATGATCGTTTTTTCCAGAGTATTGACTTATTTAAATTTTAAATTTTGCTCAATCTGAGCATATATGCGGTATAATAGTTCAACACTACGGTAGATTAAGCACAGCTAAGTCGCAGAGGGTAAAATATTATTTTTCCTTGTGGTGTTATTTATATATATATATATGCAATGATATGCACCATTTCCTTAAATTTCATTCATGTTTTCCAAGAAAAACTAGATAAGTGGCGGAAAATTCAGAAAATATGAATATCCATCAACCCACATATTTTAAAAGTTCATGTCCAGCATTGTGTGGCGTAAAACCAAATGCGCACTATTTTTGTATATAGAGCACTGTAGTTATTGTATCAAATTCCAAAGGATTAAATACTTTAGAAGTCTTAGACTTAGGAAAATAGCAAATTTTCAAGACACAAAATTAAAGATCGTGCCATTGTCATGGCAACCAGATACAGAACAAAGGTGTTTTTTACACTTTTTCTGTATTTTGAGCATCTGAATCTGAATGCCAAGCCTAAACAGTATTTAGTTCAACATAAAAAAAAAAAATAATGAAAGTAGGACCCCTGTCTTCCCCTGCCACAAACACACACACACACAAATCATGCCCCTGGTTTAATTTTTTTCTTCATTTGCTTCATTAAAATTCAAAACCATACAGGGCAAAACAAAATGTCAACCTATGACTGAATATTGAAATTTCGAACAAAGTGATGAATTATAGATTGAAATCATAAGCATAAAGATATTGGCGAAAGTAGATTTACATTTTTCAAACAAATCCAATTTTGAATGTAATAATTGTATAAACGACGTGAAGCCAGTGTCCAGTAAGCATTGATATGTGTGTAACCCACCATAACCGTCCATGGTTATGCAGGAAGGCAGGACTGACCACAGGATGATCATCAATTCTACTGTCAGGGTCAAAGTCATGGTTACCGTCTGAATGGAGTATCATTGAGTCAGTGTCGGTTTTGTCTATCTGTCTTATTGGGATTTCTTTTCTTTCTTATTAATGTTTTTTTAGCCGTGGATTATTCTTTATTCAATCAATTAATTTCTAAATTAAAGGAGATTTGTTGTTCATTTCAAGAGTTAAATCATCAAGAATTAGATTGCTGATATACTTCAAGCTATAACTATATTATTGCTTGTATCAAAATTGTCTTGTGCAAATGTAAGTAAACATAATTATGAAGCATTTAGTCTGAGTGATACATGTAGTTATCCTTTCACAATTTGCTTGACACATTATTTATTAACAACTGTGTGTTTTTGTTTTTGTTTGTTTGTTTGTTTTTTGTTTAAGAAATCAGAAATGTATCATAATCGAGTACATAAAAAAAAAACTGTTGTAATATTGTGTGACTAGAAAAAGAATGGTTGTGAATGTGTTAGGAACGATCACATAGAGAACGGGGAGAGGGGGAGAAAAAACAATGACAATTAATCACTATGGTGCCAGGTAATAGTTTAATATAGTTTTGCCAAAAGCGTGCAATAGATGGACCTTGAATGATAGTAAGAAATTCTCACTTTACATGGATTTTTAAAGACTGTCTTTCAAATGTAAGTAAACATCAAAAAGAAAGGGAAAAGGTTATAATGTCGTAATGACCCATGTAGGTTACTTTTTCACACATAGAGAAAAAAAAAAAAAGAAAAACACCATTCTCCAATTTGTATTCATAACGCGTATTTTACAAACAATCAGCATTGGATTAACATGTGAGAGATGAAGAGTGAGAACAAAATAACAGAGACAATCAATATTACGTGGTAGGAATTTTGACTATTTTTTAAAACTAGTTTGTAGACTCTTACATCTTTCAAAAATGCTCTCTTTCCTTGACATAGTGATGTACATCTCATAGTCAGTGCATTGGCTACAGCTTGGCAAACACAGGATGCACAAAGTTATCAAATTGAATACAAAATTTAACCAATCAATTTCTGATTTTGAATGAAAATCATATCTGTCATAAATTTATCTGAATTTCTTTGCTCATACATGTCAACTTCACTTGACATGAATTTCAAAATAATGAAACAAATTATTAAGTAAACCAACTAAAAGGGGGATAAAATTACGTAAAAATTGTGCAAAATACGTAAAAAGTATAAATATTGCAGGTGAAGAATATAAATTGCAGTGCTATTAGTAGCATTGACCCTGACTGCTAGATTAGGAAGATAATTATTCAAGACTCATATTTATACGTTCCACTTTGAGGTTGAAGTATAAAGATCAAATGGTTTGTAAGATCTTATGTATTGTTGCCAATTCTGAATAAAAAATAAGTCAATTGTTGTCATAATGGATGAATTATTTATCATTATCCTCCATGACAGATTGCCTTGAGTATCTGATATCTCAGCTGTCCACCAACAGTATTGATTGTTCAACTAGTTGACGTTTTTTAACTCGACTCCTAAACCATGCAAATCACATTAGTTGTCTCTCATCTCACTGCACACTAGAGAGACTAATTTCTGTTATATATATATATATATATTGTATTATGTTTTATACTTGCGTCAATGACTTGAGGCCAATCCTGCCACTGCCATTTCACTTAGATGCATTTTAAGAAATAAAAATAATGACAACAACAACCTCAAACATCTCTCTGAAAGATGAAAACTGTACCCTCAGATATGGCAAAAGATATCAAGACCACTCATAAATAAAATAAAAAATTAAAAATACAGGCTAAACCAACAAAACTTTTCTTTCCGATAAAGAAAAATATTCCTTTGCTGAAGTCCTACCAACGTATTAATCTATAAAAATGAAATGCAAGATATAAAGTGTAGACATGAATGTCACCAACGCACCTTGACGAAGATAGATAGAAAGTGAGTGACTTTCTATATAAAAAATATGCGTGGACGCTGAAAGTAAGTCAGCAGATAACTGCTAGATTATCTCTAATAGTATTCTGGTTCAAACATGTTGCATTGATCATTCACAAGGACCACATGACTGACAATACTGGCAAACATTCTGTCTTTGTAATCAACATAGCGCTGCCCATTGACAAAGACCTGCAATATACAAAAGTCAGTAGACACGTCATTAAGAAAGTTTCTTGGCGTTTTTCATGATAACTATCTTTTAATAAGGTTTGCTCAAGAACATTGATGTACTATGAAGTGTATGGCTAGCTGATAAAACATCAGTAGTCATTCGCTATTCTTGTTTTACAAAAACTTAGACAGCAAGCCTAATGGAATTCATACCTCTGGGTTTGTGGTGTTTATTTCTTTTTGTGTACATGTTCAGCACATTTCCCTACAATTTTTGTACATGCTTTGTTCCAAAGGATTCGAGAAAAAAAAAAACGCAAAACAATTCATGAAAGAAATATTTTGTTCTTGTAAATAAATGTATTCGGTAACGCTTCACAGACAATTCTTTCAAATCTTTCTGTGACACAGTAAATTCAGATGTGCGAACAATTACTATTAACAATTATTAATTATCAGACAAAGAGTACTAATAGATTTTGCAGGGGGCGGGGGGGGGGGGCATATTAATTTTTTTAAGAATAAGTTTGTCTAAAATTTCAATGTTCACCGATTGTTTGAAAAATTTCTGAGAAAACTTCACAAACCGATAAACATCTGCACGGTGGTCAATATAATTCCTTACCCTATAAACGTCTCCAAGTTTCAGGAAATAGATCTTGAAGGGCTCATCGGGTTTGAAAGGGAAATTTTGTTGTTCACTCTCCTCCTCTTCCCAAATGCCGTTTCTCAGAGTGTTTCGCACCACCACCTTATCATTGAAACGTGGGTTAAAATGGAAAACAACGTCACAGCCTTTGGATGGAGTTGGGCTATCGCCACACTGGATGTTGATGGCAAATTTAGAAATTTCTTTCTGAGGTATTCCTCTGACACACAACCAGCACCCAGGCGTGAAATGTCCTGGAAGTTTGCCCACAAAACGAAGTTCCTGCAAAGATATGTGCTGCAAACTTATTAAAATAGATCAAATATTTTCTTTGTTTTAGATATGAGATTTTAACAAAAATATATGAATTTCACTTTTCTAGAGGCTCATTTGAATTATTTTGAAAGGAAACCTCTTATTTGTTAGTGGTTACTTTTCGATATTGAAAACTTCACTCTCATCAAATTAGACATAATATTGATGACCTTGATGTTTCATTAATATGTTACTGTCTATTTACATTACATACTAGTTACTTTCAACAATGCAGTGGGTTTGAATTTGAAATTATAATTTCAACAAGATGGCAATGAATCATAAAATTTGATGCTTACTGTTTTCCTTAAGAGTCTGACCTCGTAGAAGTAGGCATCGCCCTTGGTGTAGATTCCTTTGATGTTTTCATTGACACCTCTAGCTTCATAGGTGGCCACTAGATTTCCATTGACGTACATCTGTTAAAGAGAAAGCAACAATGGGAGGACAGATGACATTTTTAAACACGCTCTCAAAATGGCAATAATGAAAACATGTTTTGTGCCTTTGTTGTTTGTATCTGCCACACACGGGTATATAACAAGAATCTTATGTCAATGTCATATACTGTTAACATACATCTCCTACAACTGAAGCTCGCATACAACATAACATCCACTTATCACGTTTACCTTGTGCTGATTATTAGAAGATTTTGATATTCATGTGGCAATCATAGTCTTTTCATAGATACTTTAAAACATTTTGGAGTAAAAGGAGGACTGAGATAGGTAGAAAGCTGATATCTATGCTATAAATCTACAACAAAATCCGTAATAATCTTATTGACATGGGAACTGCTGAATGGATCCATATGAAATCTGGCAAGCAGATGTGTAGAGTAAAGAGTTTTGTTTCTAGTTAGTAAAATTCGAGAAAAGCTTATTATGTCTGACATTATTCTAAAACCAAAAACAGAAAGGGGGGGCAATAATGAGTGAAAAGTAACTTCGCCAGGGTGTTTAGTTTGAATTTCACATTAATTGATAGAATGGCGGGTCACGTTAATATTCTACCGCTTCCACTCGCAGAGCATTCTGTCTAGAAAACGTGTCGTAAGTAAGCATAATTATTTTAAGGATTTCTGGCCGACGTCAACAGAATGAAATAACAGAACTGGATTTCAGAAGTAGATATGGCAGTACAGCTTAAGGCCCTAGTATTGTTATACTGTATTTGTCTGTCTGTATCGATAGATTATTATTCTTCATTGTCAAGAAATGTTGTTAAATGATTTAGTTCTGGGTTTATAAATAACATGTGAGTGTTATGCAGGTCTGCTTTGTTCTCACTTAAATTTTCTAATTGTTTTAGGGAGGCGATTATTACCAGGTAGTTAAAATAGATGATGTAGTCTGTTGTTACCAGGTGGTCTTAACAGTGTAATTTCATGTTCCAGGGTACATGAATAGGTCCTGTATCTCATTCTAACTCATACCCTAACCCTAACCTTAACTCTAACCCTAATAATAACCCTACCGTAAGCGTAACTCTAATCATAACATTAATACTACCCCTACCGTAACCTTAACTCTACCCCAGCTCTAACTCTAACCCTAACCTAACATAAACTCTAATCATAATCCTAAGTCTATGCCTAACCTTAACTCTACCCCAACTCTAACCCTTACCGGGAACCCCAATCCTAAATCTAACAGAATAGTAATTCTAATCCTGACCATAAATGTAACCCTAAAGCCACTTGACTTGTTTGTGAAATTTCTCCTTTCTACAGTCTAAACGCTACATCTAGGATCTGCAAGCTCTGATCAAATGTCCCGAATAAATCAAACGATGCAATTTGTTAGGTCAAAAAGGGAAACCTGCTCGCAGTAGACCACGGAGTCCATTTTGACCACCTGGACAGAATGGTCACTGCATTTTCTTTTTGTTCTTTTACATGGTATAAATTCCATGTACAGTGGATTCCGCTGAAAGTCAATCCCTCGGTACCGAGAAAAAGTGTTGACTTTAACCGAGAGTTGACTTAAAGCGGGTTGACATCCCGCGGGTTCCATTGTATTTTCCTTTCAAACTTTCTGTCCTTCCCTCACCGCCACAACTCACCCTACACCGAGTGAAGCCGTCTGCCTTACTAGTGATATAAAACGTGCATAACAAGTGAGCTTCCTTATGATGCAAGACAATGAAATATGACTGTGATATTTTCGAATGGCAACAAAAACAGTAAATAAAAAATCACACATAAATTATACCAAAAACAAAAATAAAAGTTACCCTAAATTCTGTTCCAGCGTTGAAAATCTCTACTTCAAAGGGTACCGATTCCACCATTGCCCTAGGCATTTCACAAGTCTCTTCTGGGCCCCACTTGCCTTTCTCACAATTATTGAGAACAAGCTTGCTCTGTTTGCGGCGAGGGTTGAAGTGCAGAGCAATGTCATTGTGAATGGAGGTATCGTACAGCAGGTTGATGGCAAACCTGATCAGAATTATTATGCATTGATAACAGTGACAGGGCAGGCCAATGTAAAGTCCCCTATCTGAAACTATGAGCGTCTCTCTAGAATGTTTATATAGCACTTTCCACCAAAAGTGAGTTATTGGTATTACGTAATACTTTAATTTATACAATCTCATAAGGTAAAAAGCTTTAAGTAGAACTTCATGCATATTATGCAATAAGAGCAAATAACACTTGAAGAACTGAAGAGACAGAGAGAAATTGTATTTCAATATTCTAACTGACAAATTTTATGTTAAATGTATTGTGTATTTGGATAACAATATCAACAGGATAAAGTGTCTGGCTTTCAGTGCCAGCAGAACATTTAACAACATTTGGTGTTATCAGTATATTATGTAAAATGCACAATCAAAATTGTTATCGTCATCAATCGCTCAAACATAATACTGGGAATATTGCAGAAATATAAACTAAACAGAGGGAGAGAGAGAGAGAGAGAGAGAGAGGGAGAGAGAAGGAGTACAACGTGCACAATCTGTAAAATTTTACAAGGTAGGACTACATATTTGTGAATACATGACAAATAATAATATACAGTGACTGTGACACCTGCCCAGCTCTCTTTAAAAATCAGTTCAACATTACAACTTACTGATCTCCCCCGGCATGATAGTGGCCTCTGACGACAATAATATCACCCACTTGTAGGCCTGATGGGAAAGGCTTGACGTTGTCATTAGGCTGGGATGGAAAACAACGTGAAAAGGTGGACTTCCATTTACTGAACCAGTGACAAACCACTATATTTTTTTCTCTCCGGAGGGTTAGTGAATTATGATAGAACACTGACTACATGGATCCATATATCCAAGATTGAATTAAGCTTTTCTCTCAATGGCTTTGTTGGTAGTTTAAATAAGTAGTGATCTTATTTAACTAGGATTATTCCATTCCATCGTACAGATTTGAAGGGCAAAGATGGTAAAGTATTTAGTACCAGTGCATCTGGGTGGAGAGACAACTTTACAAATATGTTCATTTTAAATTTTATGACTATTGTGAAGTATTGCCTACAAGAAA
>JBCAUA010052092.1:0-11589 GCA_038406235.1 Peronia verruculata
TACTTAACACACAATTTTCCTCAGCCCACCCATCTGTAAAACGGGTACCTGATGTATATCGGAGGAAGTACAGTGGCACTGCACTGAGGGGACGGGGCCTGAAATGGCCAAGTCAATTTCCCCTCTTGGGGGTCAAAGGATGGTCCTTTTACTTTTTTTTTACTTTTACAATGTTTCGCAGTCACTGTATCACAAGTCGTTCAGACGACTGGTTTTAGATCATTATGCATGGGCTAAAAGATATAAGTGATAATGGGGAAGATACGCTGGGGCCTAACTGCAGTCAGCTGTGAAGTTTATTTGTAAACATTCGTTTGCACGATGATGAAAGGTCTGAATTAAGACCTAAGATAATTATTCTCACTGCAAAACCAAGAAACTAGAAAGAGACTGAATCTGTATTTGTGAACTCTCGTTCTTTTCTAGCAGAATAAGTTCATCACTACAGGCATGCAAAAAATGTTTATTATTACAATGAGTTTTTATATGTACTTTACCTGCATAGAACAAAATCAGATTCACATGTTTGTTCCCTACCATTCTTTATGTTTATCTTCTATTTAACAACGTTTTCACCGCACTTACTATTATTAATATTGAAAGCGTGTGTACGTAATTTTCTGTAATGTGAAATTAATTATTAAGATTTCGTGATTAAAACAACAACAACAACAAACAAACAAACAAACAACAACAACAACAACAAAAAGCACCTATCCAAGTCAGGATTTTTTTTTTTCTTTTTGTTATTTATGTTTGCTGAAGCAAAAGTGAAAAATCGTGCTCTGGCAATCCAGATTTATGATCTGATCTTTTTTTTTTTTTTTCGTTCCTTTCAATGTCCACATTCATGGGATAGTTAGCCATGCTTACCTCCAACTAGGCTGCCGCGCCGTGTTGCCGCTGATCTCCCCACAATCCTTCACTGTGTGATGTGACGTCACAGCTCTGTGCCTTGATACACCACCATCTTTGATCATGTAGCAATTTTCGTGTCTAAAGATATTTTTAAAAAGCCTTAAAAAAAGAAAATAAGAAGAAGAAGAAGAAGAAGAAAAAGAAATTTTAAAAAGTTATTTTTTTTAAAATTATTATTATTTTTTTAAATTAAAAAAATTAAAAACATTAAAAACACCCAGACCTTACCACTTAATCACTGGAGCGTAAACATCTCAAGTGCTATCGTGACAGCTCTCAGAATAGATAGTAATAGCCTTGACGAAAATTATTCAGCGTGAAATAACTCGTCCAGTGATGGTCTGATCATTTTGTTTTTCATTCATTTTTATCGCTGTTGTAGTTGCTGTTGTTATTGTCTGTTGTGGTCGTTGTTACTGATGTTGTTGCTGCTGCCGCTGTTGTTGTTGCACTTTATACATAATACGTGATGCGCCTTATTTTAATAGTTTCCACATTACTCTTTAATCTGTATATATATTCGAAACCACCCAGTTGCTCCCAAATAAAATTCTGTTTTCTAACTCTTTGTATTTGGGTGTCCTGAATAATGCTCAATTTCTGATATTTGATATGCACATTAATTCACAGGGGGAAAAAAATCTATTATAAGATAGATCACTCTCGAGGTTTTGGCTCTGTAAAGGGTTATGAAATCTCCGAGTTACGTCCCTTGGATCGTACTGGCTAACAAGTCTTGGCGATCAGTCCCATGTTGTGTCAGGATACTAGCTGCACTCCTTTCTCTATCTTCCCCCCTTTGTCCTTCTCTCTCTCCCCGTGCTCCGCTGTCTCTTCTTCCCTCTCTTTTCTCAATGCTCCTCTCAATCTTCTCCCTCTTTTTTCTGTTTCTCTCTTTCCATGCTCCTCACCAACTCCTTCCCCTCTTCTCTCCTCTCCTCGATATTCCTCTCTCTCCTCTCTTTCACTCTCTGCAGGCTCCTCTTCCTATTCTCTCATTCTCTCTATACCCGCCTCCCTTGCTCCATTCTTTCTTCCTCTCCATACTCCTCTTTCTCCTCCCCTCCTCTCTCTAGATTATTTACCTCTCTCCCTCTTCCCACTCTCTTTCATCTATTTTAAGGTATTCCTAGGGACATCTGGAGGGGGGGGGGAGGGGAGGGGGAGGAGGGTTCACTAGTCCGAAGGTTCACTATAAAAAAAAAAAAGGCAGTTATTTTCAATCAAAAAGACAATGTTGTGTTTAATTCTTGAATCAACAAAGGATAAGAAATTTGATTTGTTTTTATAGTGTGTGTGTGTGTGTGTGCGTGCGTGCGTGCGTGCGTGCGTGCGTGCGTGCGTGCGTGCGTTCATTTTTCACTGCTGTAGGAATCAAATTGAAGAATATTCTCATAAAAACACTGAGTTGTTTTCATTCAAAAAGATAATGACTGTGGTGTTTTATATTTTGACTGGACACACACAAAAATGTTAACAATCCTCATAAATGTGAGCCTTCGGACTAATGAACCTTCGGGCTAGTGGGTCGTTCCCCTGGATGGGTGACTAAGGTATGGATACATGGAGAGCTAGCTAACAATCTTCGCCACAGCCCGACAGGAATACAAGAACGGCTGAGATAGTCTTATCTGCAAACGACTGAAAAGCTGAAGGAACTTCCTACTTCTACTACACTCTCTTTCATTCCCTCCAAGCTCGCCCCTCCCCCCTCCCCTTTCTCTTCCTCCATGCCCCCCCCCTTTCTCTCTCTCTCAATCTTTCAAAATATTTTTTAAAATGTCATGTTATATTACCTTCCTTAATCAGAACGTTGGTACAAGCCTACTGGATTATTTCGTGATTTCAGGTTCGCGCATATTTCTTTCCATAGAATGCTGTGGAAATGCTGTGGCGTGCAGGTGTGTCGGGGGGGGGGGGGGGAGGGAGGGGGGGGCAGGTCAGATTGTGTTATAATCTTAGTGCAAAGGTGATAAACGTCTTCTGCATCTGATCCAGCTACACGCGGACTCTTCCAACCAGCTAACAAACATTGAATGGAGAGACAAAACACCGAGTATCGATACAGTTTTCTTTTCTAAACTTTTATTTTAAGAGGAAGATCATAATCTACCGTGCCAGCACCACTTTCGTTATACAAAACGTGCAAGATAAGATAACACTTTTAATAACTGAAAGAAACAGAATAAGACAGGAAAATTCAAAAGAAGACCAAGTGAATAATGATCTCCATAATTTGGTAATTTAATTTTTTTTCTGATTCAAGAATCTAAGCATTACAAGTACATAAATCTCTTTTAACTCTTGATTTATAATGAAGACGAACGTACATTAAATACCAGAAATACATAATCGTGCTAATCATGATTCAAAGAGAGGACCAGGGATATCGAAATAAATGATTACAAAATAAAGCAATACATGACCTTCAGACACATTGTTACTGTACTCAAGAAGAAAAGATGAGAGAGCATCGGCGCAAAAGGAAAATGTAAGAGAATAAATGATTGCATTTGTTTATGAATATGGTTTACTTTAACCACATGCATGCATAAGAAAGCAGTATAACAGCAACAAGAACAAGGGATAAACAGTGTTAACGCCTCACACATATAAAGAAAGGCACTATGGAGAATTTGTTTTGTTGGAATGTCTGTTTATATAGCAAGGTGGGCATCATTTTTTTTTGGGGGGGGGGAGGGGGGGATCAAGGCAATCAAGGGAATCGGTTGCCTACCCACATAATGTCCGGAGGGTGTTCTTGGTCATTCTGAATATTTGCACCATGGGAACAACGGTCTGTGTGGGTCGATTACACCCCTTTGAAAAATGCATACGTGGACGACACATGTGCTTTTCTTCGCGTTAGCGAGTTTCAAATGACTTCATTCTGGATCGATGCTATTATCCCAAGGCTTTGAAAGATACTCTCTAAAACAGAGGATTCAGAAACAGATCATTTCGTTATAGGAAAGGTATATATTGCCACAATTCACTGATGTTATTGCCATCATCGATGATATAATTACAGTTGTTAAATTTGAGTGTCACAGCATCACAACCACTGTTATGTGTAGGACTACGTTCATATATCATAGGTTCTAACCCTGACATTCAATGCGTGTAGAGAGAAATAAAAGGTTGTATTTCTCTTCCATTTTGTAACAATTAATTTCCAGCTAAAAATTATGTATCAAGGCAATTACGTGGAAACATGTCGAAGGGATTATGAAATTGGAATAGTAAACACAAAGACAATACAGACTCAAAATAGTGGGTATAAGGGGCCCACTGATATAGGAAAATGGACATTCTCACTGACAACCAACATAAAATTTGATGACATCTAGCGGCATTGATCTGACGCATCTGGCCTGGGGACAAAAACAATCTTGTCCGAGACTCAGACAAAGGCACAGGCTAAAGTTTGCGAGGTATACAATATCGTGACATAGTACGATATACATATGGTTGTGGTAATGAAGGAATATGATATAATAAATGAAGTTGTAACAAAATTCCAACCCATGCAGGGAGATTCGTCAAATAGTTTAGAGATGTCGCACCATAGCTAAATGTCGGCACTTTCTTGCAAATGCCTTTGAGATTACTTGCGCTGAAAAGGGGATAGGAGTTGTCCAGATGCCTTTTTTTTTTTTTTCCAACTAATAATGGGAGATAGGAGTTGTCCCGATGCGGATTTTGCAATTAATAATGTTAGATAATTTTATCATTCACAATGTAAATAATCATGTACTGGATTTATATTGCTGTACGGAAATTTAAAGCTGTTAGACATTTTGACGACCATATACTCCTTATAATTTGTTTATTTGCTCTTTTGTTGTTGTTATGATCAATACCGGGATTTTGTCATGATAAGGAATGAATTTTTTTTTAAAGGGGAGGGGGGAGGGGGGGGGGGCATGTGAAGGAGTTGTCATGTGGTCGGATAACAGGTGTAATCAAACCAGTAAGTTTTACTGAGAATAGATTCTAACATCCTTGGTTAGTTAGTGAAGGGAAAATGAGGATAGTGGGTAGAGGGGGGTGCAATCAGAACACAATGATGGTTTCATATAACACAATATGAACAAGATCTTAAAGAATATGGATATGAGTTTATTCTAGAGGAGATGAAAAAGGGAGGGGGGGGGGGGAGGCGGTACAGAAAAGGAGCGTTACAATGTTCCATCACTGTACCACCACTAGATCTTTTTTTCTAACACTATCCAGCACCAATTTACTATTTCATATGTAATAAATTTATCTTCACAGAACATTGGAAATATGTAGAAAAAACAATAACAACAACAACAGCACACGCACACAAAATTTACAGTTACTGCGTGATATCCAGTAATATTAGCCAAAAGTATAAGCAGATTTCTCCCAGGCATTACTTGCAAATACAGCTAGAATATAAGTCATAATGTAAGGCTTATTGGCCACAGCTAAACTAGTCCTGAACGGCATGATGGTGAGTAGAACAACACTGCAAATCATTTGCTTTTCCTCACTGAATTACAGAGAGATATCTAAAGTTATGAACGTTATCTGTGTTAAATATTCTGCTGGAATATTAAAAGAAAAATATATCGAGTTCATATTGCTATCATTTGGATTATATAGGTAGGTGAAGTTGTTCTCTCTCTCTCTCTCTCTTTATTTTTTAAACTTCTATATCTCAGAGATTCTCTTTGAGACTTTGCACTGGTGTTCTGAAAACCAAATAAGTGGAGATAATTAGAAATTTACATACTACTACAATGACATGCTTAATATAAAAATGCCAGAATCAAATCAGATAATCTAGTCTCGCTTGTGAAAACTATTCATGGCAAATCTTTTATTAAGCTCAACTTTTTGTAAACAAGAACAACTTCTATATTATGTTTTCCTCGTGAGCATTTGTTATATAATCTTATTTATTTCATAAGCAATTATTTCATGTAAAACATAATTTCTTCCTTAAAAAGGAATCAAACTTCTCTTACAGACAACAAAAATTCACATGGGGACAGAAAGTGAATAAGGTTGACTGTCGGATGCGAGAAACCGTCCCAGAGAGGGGTTGAATATTCAGAGACAAGTGTGGACAAAATGATCAAAGATGGAACAGAGATTACCAATAAATGACATGTTAAAGATTTGCTTAACAGACTAGAGACTTCCTAGGTTCTGGTCATGTAGGCAGAGCCTGGCTCCTGCACCTCCTGAGCTTCCTGGATGAGAGCACAACAAGGACAGAGCCAGACCGCGAGACAGTCCCCTACTATGCTGCCCTCTATATTGCTCTGCTCTCGAATCTTGCCTCGGTTCAGCATGTGGAAAACGAAGTTGACCACAGGAACGAAGTAGAGAAGCCCGCACAGTAGGCAGTTTTCGCCCGTAGCCTCAGCGTTTTTCCCGTAGGTGTAGCAAGGAAGGAAGTATGTGATGATGCAGATGCCGAAGTTGTCGAAGCAACCGAAGAGACCGTGCTTGAAGGAAGACATAATAGATGGCTGGTATAATTGTTGTTCTGGGGCTATTCAGATTCTACAGAAACGTACTGCTGATCAAGCTAGGTTCTGGAGCTTTGGATATCTTCCAAGGAAATGATGGAAAATGAAAGTCGAATTCCGAAGTCAATAGACTCTTCAGACGTCGATTAATAGTAGATCTTTCCACGCAGGAAGGTCACAGAATTCTGCAATGACAAAATATCAATTTGGCTTGAGAAAATACATATATCTGGAAAACAGTACGTTTTGAGGATACAGGAAATAATACATAAACACATACCAAAAAGTAGGACACTTTTCGTTTGCAGCAGGCCCAGTGCCACGTGATATCATACGGTCAACTGGCTTTCGGTAATAAAAAACAAACAAATAAAAAAACTTACATTACTGTTGGGTCTGTATGTACTCCACTTCCAGCACCAAGGACAAGTTGTATTACTTAACCACCTGCATGCTGGCAATGAAACTTCAGTTCAAACAGCCAATTACCATAGTTCTTCCTCTGCTTTGACTGTCCTGACATATCACATTACCAATTTTAGACAATATGACAGCATCGGGGGTGGCAAATAAAAAAAGAACTGTAGCAAAAAATCTTTTGTCTGCCTCAAAATGGCTGAAGCTACTTCAAAAAATGGCCGAGGTTACTTAGAATGTTAAATGAACAACTGGTCTTCATTTTCGTTAACTTTCTGCATGCATCGAACATGACACTGCATTCAAGACTGTCAGTGTCGTCTTTCAGAGTTAAAAGAATCTTTTTCAATGTTGACCTCTCTTTTCCAGCTGTTTACGTGTATTTTTTGCAGTTTGTTTTTCTTTTAAATGTCAAAACCAGTTTCACATATAGCACCACCAGACAAGGTCAGTCCAACTGGATAAGATCCTAACCTTTTCATCATCATGTTCATTGCAATGTCGCATTTTTGACATAAACCTTTAAACTTTAGCACCTGCTGAAACTCACAAATCCACGGTAATAGTTCATAGTCAACTAAGCAAAAACTTGGAAATCCCGGGCGAATTGTTTGTACCCCTTGCTAAAAATTGATCACTCATTGGTATTTGTTGCCATTCCACCACGAGATCTGAGAACAATAATGCCACCGATCCCGTGCATTTTTATATATGTTTTTCTAAGTTAGTGTGAACAGTTTGAAGTGTTTGTACCCCCTAGTCTACTAAAATTATACGGGGATTTCCAGCTGTTCGCTTGGTCGGAACAAATCTTTTAGGCCTAAGTCTGTGCTGACCTTAAATAGAACATATGCATCAACCATGTTGCAGGTTTTGAAATGACCGATGAAAGTTACGATCACGACCAACCACGGAAATAACATCCATTACTCCATGGAAAAGGAAATTAAATGACGTCCACTGATCTGATCCAGTACTCTAAAGATGACCTAGCCATTGGCTGGCTGATTTCCCAAGCCCAGTTGTATGACACTAAAAGTCATTAAAGCATAGTGACATATGGGCCGTCGCTGAGAATGCACATTTAGCCTATATACCAGCCAGACCTGATGATGCTCCTGTGTTCTGTACAAAGTAAACGAAGTCAAACAGATGACAGGAAAGTTTTTTTTCAATAATGTATAGCTTTGTTAGGTTCGTGAACACGTTTGTGTTTTTTTTTTGGGGGGGGGGGCAATTTTAACTTTGAATCCTCGAGCCCTCACAGCTTGGACAATATCTCCCATATAACTGTTGCTGTTATCTTTGTTTCTATTTGATATTAGTGTTGTATTTTTATCTTTCCTTCTCCTTCTCATCTTTCTTTTTATTCTTCATCTTCCCCTTGCCCCTTCCACCTTCCTGTTATTGTCTTTCTCTGTTTTCTTTTTCCATTTCTTGAACTCCTTCTTCCTGTTGTCTGATTCAGAAGTTCAGTTCATGAACATTATGATTCAAGCTTAGCAACATGTTCATCAGCCCTCATGCGAGTTTATGCCAACATTTCGCAACAGCGGCCGGCCGTCGTTACCTTGTGTTTCTGCACAACGCTAGAAATGGGACTATAGTACATGCAGCTCACATGGATGGATGGATGGATGGATGGATGGATGGATGGATGGATGGATGAATGGATGGGTGGATGGGTGGATGGAATGATGGGTGGATGGGTGAATGGATGGATGGATGGATGGATGGATGGATGGATGGATGGATGGATGGATGGATAGATGGATGGATGGATGAGCGGACGGACGGACAGATGGATGGATGGATGGATGAGTGGATGGACGGACGGATGGATAGATGGATGAAAGGACTGACGGATAGATAGTCATGCCGAACTGTTACAAAATAAAAAACAAAACGCAGCCCTGGTTCCATTGTGATGAGAAAAAAGCTGTAGGAAAATAAACAAGCGAGAAGGGTTTAAACCGGACCAATGTTATCTTGTCTCATTAACGCTATAATAAGATATTATCAACAAAAATTGCTATAAAGTCTGGATTTGCGGATTAAATTCAAAGGACACCTTTAGCCCAGAATTTGATACATTTAATGACCTTGTCCTCACCACAATATCAGTATTTCCCTGTGTTCAGATCTACAAAGGGGACAAGGTAGAAAAAGAGGAACAAATATCACATCAGCAGAGCGATACTGTGCAACGCCTGCACCAACAGCCTCCCCCCCCCCCCCCTTCCCCCTCCCCTGAGGTTGAAAGGCAAACAGATAAATTATGGCATGGGCTTGCAGATATCTGTATTGTCAGAGGCCATTAAATATCGGTTGAGTTAGTCATGAAAAACGCGTATTGGTTCAAGAAACGGCAATCATATCATGCTTTTTACAAGCGTAGTTGCATTTCATGGGTATACACAGAAGTATCAACTATCTTTTTCTGCTTTTTCGAGTTTTTGATTATACCAGTCCTGTAGATAATCCAGCAAAGTATTAAGTCATGATCCTACTACTACAGACCCGATGACAGTTATAAAGACAATTATTTTGTGGGACGTCTTTTATGAAAATGATATATTAAGAGGTTTTGCAGAGACAAAGTCCTCAGCAATGATCACTGTAAAAAGAAAACGGAATACAAATCGTGTTCAATCATTTGCACAGACGGACAGAGCCGCAGTAGTGGAGGTTGGAATGAGATTATGAGAAGTAACAGGGAGTCCCTGTCTAAATGATTTTAGTCCTTTTGACATGCTTTGATAAACTCCTCAGCAAAACAACACGGGCGTACTACGGCAAACAAGGCAATAATATGCAGACTAACTCTATCGGCACAGGGAATGGTGTGGCTTTGATCTTGTCTCATCAGGTCGCCGATCCAGTTGGTGCAACACAGCATTAATCATTCTCTGCATGTGTCATCTACAGACTCCACGATTTATCAAAGGCTGTGATTCATCAAACCCGAGGCTTGATAGGGACTTGAAGTTTCTAAAAGCAAGGCTCATGTCATAGCGTCCTTCAGAGAGTGGTGGAGGAGTAGAGAAGAGATTGTGAGGGAAGGGGGAAACAGGTTCGCCCAGGGGACAGGAAGAGGGCGACGTGGGGAGATAGTAGCGGGGCGGGAGGGGGGGGGGGTGCTTAAGCTCATATCTAAAATCAATACATGATAAGAAAATTCCGCAGAGTTACTACAATCACCCAATGGGGAAACCCAGTTGAAATATATCCATTAATTAAAAAAAAAAAAAAGCTAAATAAATAAACATAAACAACATAAACAAAACTACAGTAACTAAACTATCTAAACTAAACTAAATTGACTAAACTAAACTAAACAACTAAACAAAAATAAAATAAAAATAAAAAACAACAAAATGAAAACTTGTCCTGAGGGCACATAACTATTTGGATTTGTTATGTGTCATATATATGAATCAACACAGCAATTTGGAATTTCACAAGATAATTCTTTGCCGGTGCAGAAATTCTGAAATGATTTATTGAAGTCATTACATGATACAGAAATATTTCTCCTTTACAGTCCCATCATTAAAAGCAGCCTCAGGAAGTCAACATCATGTTGTGCGTCTGCATTCATGATGGCTAAAGCTATCGCATAACTTTCAAAAGATTATAACTTTCTTTTCCCCTGTCATACTTCCAAGGTAAACAGCATGCAAATTTTTCTTTGAAATGTTTCCACATTTCATCAGGTTACTGAGGAATTTAGCAAAGCTTTATTGACGGCAACAAACAGAAGAAAACTCAAATGCTTGGCAATTTATCATTGTGAAACACTAAATGAAATTCTGTTTATTCAACACAAATCAAAATCTGGGAATGCCAAGGAACAGAAACTGGAATAGTCCACTGTCACCCCCCCCCCCCCACCTCTCTAAAAATACAGAAATCCCATTTAGCAAACCGTTTATCTCCTCCCTACCGCAAACGATTTCTGAACGCATTGGAACCAAGGAACTGGTTGGAACACAGCTGTACTGTTTCATTGTAATGTCTTGATAGAACATAAAAACTGCTCATCGGTAACTAATATTTCACTTAAGTAAACTGCACAGACAAAAGTACGAAGAAGATAGACTATAGACGAAATCCCGAATTTTCGAACCTGATTGGCTCTTCATCGGGACTACGTAGTTACAGCAGTTGTCCTTTCTATCCCCCAATGGTCAAACCCAAGCCCCAAAAATGGAAGATGTTTAGAAGGCAGAAACAGCAATAATGAAAAAGCGTTCATAAAGAGCCCGGTGACGTGAATCAATAATATTGATTAATATAGCCCAAACAATTTGTAGGATGAAAGGATTCTACAAACATGTGCAAAAAAAAAAAAAAAAAGTCTGTTTAGTCTACCTTATCAAGATGACACCATTTACACGATTAAAAGCCTTATTACCCACCTGTTGCTCGTCAACAATTCCCTATTGGGATTTGAACACTTCGGAGATCTGGTGGAAATCAGAACAATGATGAAACGGTGACAGTTTCCCAGTACCCAATAGTTCAAACTCGACTAAGCAAAAACCTGGAAATCCAGAGCTGAGTGTTTGTACCCTCTTGCTAGAAATAGAACCCTCACTGATGTTTGTTACCGCTCCACCACGAGATCTGAGAGCAGTTGCCACTGGTCCCTAACATTTTGATGTTTTTTTCTGTGCTGTATCAATGTGAACAGTCTGAAATGTTTGTACAGCTCCCCCCCCCCCCCCAACCCACGAAAACGAAA
>JBCAUA010052102.1:5109-25594 GCA_038406235.1 Peronia verruculata
CCCCCTCCTCCCCCCCCCCCCCCCCCCCCATCACACATACGAAACAAAACAAACAAACAAAAAAACAAAAAGAATGAAACATACTGAAAAACACATCTTTTCATTCTGTGATGATATTTTTAGATTTTACCATTGAGCATAAAAAAAAAAAAAATTATGTGAAGTGAATAGAGCAAAGTGCTATCACAAATACCACGATGCAGAAAGAAATTAGTTTATCCAACATCCAGTTTAGTCGGCTGAATTGGTATCACTACCACGGTTGTAATTACACTTTGAATTATTATTATCTTGTGATGTTATAGTGTAAGGAGTTATTGGCTCAACACCGAGAAATAAGTTTCTATCAAAAAAAAAAAAAAAGTAATTTTTAATCTTTTTTTTTTTTCAATCATCATCTCAGCCATTTGAGACACTTTGCTACTTTCTTTTTTTCCAAACCCTTCCCCTCTCTCCTACCCTTCCCTTTAAATCTTTTCTATCGTTCTTCCTGCCTTTTGTACACACATTAATACATATGTTTAATTGATAGCCTGTGGATATTTTCCTTTTCCCCCTATCTCTGTCATCTGGATTATTCAAATCTTTTGTATCACATTTATTTTTTGTCCACATTTGTGCTTCCTTTTGTTTGTCCGTCATCTCAAATACCGACTTGCTCTGTATTACTTTAATGATGTGCAGGCCCACCAGCCTCCCATCTAAATTTTTTTTTTTTTTCATTTACACTGAAATTACAAAGATTCTTTTCCTAGCTAAGCATCCTCTGCCCTTTCTTTTATTTTTCTTATTTCAGAATGTGAACAAGCCTGTCCAGAAAAACACTATGAAGTTCAGCCTTGTGAACCAGAAATCCAGAAAATTTGTAAAGGTCTGTCTTCATGAACTTTAATACTGATAGATTCTGAACAGAGGTGGTATAGATTTAATTTTTTTGTTTATTTTGATTTTTGTCTCATCCAAACTGTCATGATGGTAAAGGGAAGTACGTATCATTCTTATTTTTGGTTGTGTCGGGATTTAGCTTGTTTTTGGAAGAACTTTTTTTGTTGTTAAAAATGTCTTGTGTTCAAGACTGCAAACATGTTAGATTCAGAAAACACTTTGATTTGATTACATTTATTTGCAATTTTCATTTAATTCATTTTGTTCATGAGAGTTACAATTTTTTTTTTTTAAGTTGCTTATTAATTATTGTAAGTCAAAGATAATCGAAATAACTTGTTGTGTTTGCTTCATTAAAAAAGCATGCCAGAGTTAGCATCAGTGACCACCTCAGTTTCAACTTATATTTTACACTTTTGAATGCTCCTGTGGCTTTTGAGGCATTGAAGTCTAGACTGCTGTGGACTGCCTGGCAAATAATTTGTGTTGTTTAATAATGGTTATATTATATAATAGGGTAAGACTGACGACTAGATCCTAAGTTGTGTCTGTAATAGTTTTTTTGTGTTTTATTCTTATGTTTATGTGGAACATATTTTGGTCTAGCTCTGTTGCCCTTGTTGAGTAGCCTCATTGTAACTGGTTTTCAGTTCGATAGTTAGTCATTAAATAGTGTATCGGTAGTTATTTACAGCATTTAATGTGATTGTTATAGCACCAAAATAACTTATAAGGCATACACTCAACTGCCTCAGTGTTTAAAAAATGTGTGGATCATCTTTGTTTTGAAAAAAAGGGAAGTATCACTTGAGAAAGAGAGCAAAGAATGAGAAAAAGGATGAAGAAAGCATATAATTATTTGTGATGTCTTTTTTTGCTTGACTATATTCATATAAATAAAGTGTTTCTCATATAGCCGTGCTCATTCTGTCACTTAATCACCTGCCATTGTATCATTTCGAAAAAAAAAATATTTTCATGTGCTTACAAGACATCAGCAATTTGATAGTATCTTTTAATATAAGTATTTTGCATTATTTTTCTTCTTTGAGTTCACAAGCTTCACAAATGTCTGTTTACATAAGACTGAGTTGTATTTGATTCAGCTGTACATTTTTAAATTTAGTTGTAGTTTGTAGTGAGCATCTGTTAAAAGTAAATCTTTTGTTAGTCACGTTAATAATGAGAACATTCTCGTGAGTATCTGTGTAGAAATAGCTTTGAAGAAGCATAGAATGTTAACTGTGCAGATTTTGTAGTATCCTCAGGGAGACTAAAACTGTTCGTTTTTGTTAAGTTTAATTAAGTTAAAGATAGTCATAGGAGATGATTTGAAAACTGAAATTGAAATTGAAAACTGTATAAATAATGATAGTAGCACTTTATTTTCTATCGAAAAACTTATTGTTATTTATAAGGGACTTATCTTTCTATGGTGTCCAATTCTGTTATTTAATAAATTTTATTATTTATAAAATGAAAGTGAAAAAAAGGGAATAAGTTGTTCTGTGGGTAGTGAAGTGGATTGATGGTGATGGATGATTTTTTTTTTTTTTTTTTGAGGGGGAGGGGGAGGGGGGCAGGGTTAGGTTTCATTTTTTCATTTTTCTTTTTTTTTTTCCCTTTTTTTTTTTTTTTTGCATCATTCATCTCTCTTATCTGTAGCAGAGAGAAAGCTGCAAGTTGATCTTATCATTTTGTTATTTCTAATTTCTTATTTCTTTGTTTGTTTTTCTTTTCTATTTTGTTTTCATCTTTTCGCTTTTTCATGGAAACTGTAATCTTGTAATGTATCTAGAAGGATACAAACAAAGACAGTCTGAGTATGATACTGTTCAAAAGCAATTCTGTCCTTAGATGAAACAAAGTGGAGCTAGGAAAGAAAAGCTGCTATTTACAATACCTGTATTGATTTTTCTCTTTATTTTTACCACATACACTACAGCTGTGTACCTTAAGTGCTTTGCTGAATTTTCAAAGAATTCAAAGAAGAAAATATCACATTTAAAAGTATTTCCAGAAACAGGAAGAGAGTGTTGCCTTTTTTTCCTTTGATCCACGCCCTTTTTTTCACCCCCCCCCCCCCCCAGCCTCCTCCTCACCTCACCCTCTAAGGTAAATGAACAGCCAGCATTGGCAAATAGATTTTTTTTTTTTTTCAAACTGGTCGCAGCCATCTTTGTAGACCCTCTGGATACATTACATTTCAGTTCAACAAGTTCACTGGTCTTTACTCTTTTGTTGCTGTTTGCACACGCTTACACATACCATACCACATTTTACGTATCTCCTTTTTTCAGCCTGCACACAATCTTGCAGCAGCGGCTACTACATGGCTGAGCAATGCACTAGCCATGAAAATGCTATCTGCAGAGGTAAACTTTTATTCTTCACCTCATTTACCATCATTGAAATCACCCCCTGGAAGATCATCCTAATGATTGCTTAAGTCATTGTTATCAGAATACATAGATGAAAATAACCACCACATTCATCTAGATCCAGCTAAATTTCTTGACATTCATCACATTACACAGTCATACTTGGGTATGATATAGCATAGTGTGGTATGTCTGTTTTGTTATCAGTGTTCATTGCTTCTTTAGCATAAACTTTATCACAAATCAGTACTTTAAATGAGGTATTCTCTTTTGTATTTTACTTGTTCCAAAGCCAGAGCCATGAAAATGCATTTCTCTTTTTATGAATCAGTTTCTATGCTGTGTATGGTTACCAGATTAAATGAAAACTATGCGTTAATGAAATTTTTTAGTAGTTTGCCAGCTCGTCACTAAATAATGAACATTTTTTAGCTAGCCAAATCTCATCAACAGACAAGAGTAAAGAAAAAAAATAAAAAAAAGACACTGTTTTAATGTTTATGTTTTATGGGATGAAAAGAACATTTCTCATACAAAGAGATTCAGGTGACAAATTTTTAGCATGTCCTGAGTGAATGACTGTAAGATGCCCATATTGTCTTGTTTATCTCAGATTTCTCAGATATAATAGTGCATTTTGGTTGTTATTATTATTGTCTTTTAACTTGTCTCTGGTTATCCAGTTTTGTATGTTTTCATATAAGCTGCAATTTTGCATGCATGCCTTATACTTATTTTCTGTGTCATTTTGTTTGTAATTAAATAACTATGGATGCGAACATAACATATTCTTGACTATCTTGACTATCGTTTTTGCCAGTTGTCTCTTCCATTTGAGGAAATATAGGAAATTTTATCATTTCAATTTATCACCTATTTGCTAGCCATGATTCATTTTGCATGGTTTTATTTAGAATAAGAAAAATGCAAAACCTTGCATGCAACTTGTCCTGCTTCTGTGAAATGTAACACTTGTTTAGTTTTATGTGTAAGTGGATACAAATTTTTTATATTGTGGTCTGTGTTATAAGTTACCGCTTAAATTATCAAAAATGCATGACATAGCCAAAAAGCAAAACAAAAAAATAGCAACCACAAAAAAAGAATAAAACCAAAGTGTGATACTTTTTTGTCTCTTGGCTTTACATAGTTAGAACATACATTTAGATTGATACTGGAGACCAACAGAAGACCATCTTTGATATTCAATTCTGCATTTAGATCAAAATTTCCATCATCAGAAGCTTTATGTTTTATTTCATGTGAAAAAATTCCTTTTAAAATTGAAAAACTTTTTTTTTAAGCTTATTTCTTCCTCATATGTACATGTTGTTTTGTTTTGTTTCCACAGAATGTCGACCAGAGTGTTCACCGGGCGAGTTTGAGTCACGGCAGTGTACTAATCATCATGACAGAGAATGTACAAGTAGGAGTCTTGCCATTTCATTTAGTCTTAGCCATAGATGAACCAGGGGGTCAATTTTGCTCAGGAATCTGCTCACTATACTTTGCATTTTCCTATCATCGCATTTTAACAAGATACTTGTTTTGTATATAAGCCTAAACTATCATTTCTTAAACACGAATAAACAGCAGTACATTGATAGAAACACAGACATTTTCCAGTTCATCCAGCTTAGGGCTGAAAACTATTGTTATATTAGCAGTTTGCACAAAAAAAAAAAAAAAAATACACAGGAGTGGATAAACCACAAACTCGTTGAACTTTTTCAGGAAGTAGTCATTTCTTTCAGAAGTTCTTGAAATTAAAGTGAATCTGAAGAATTAAAAGAGGTGTTATTTTATTACCAGACTGAATGAAATCACAAGCTGAGCTGCTGTCACATTTGATAGGAATATCACTTTTCACATCACCCAAGAGGAAAAATAGACGAAGTTTGAAAATCAATTATGCACTTTACCTTGTCCAGCAAAACTTTAGCACTTACAGTTGGGACATCACCTCTACTGACTTGAATTCTAGTGGTGTTGGATGACGGCTTAGAGTTGTTGACATGCATACATAATGACAGAGTCTTTAAACACCTTTCAAGCATCTGTAGTTGATAACTTATTCCCATTTATTGTCATTCCCTCTTCAGTAGTTCTCGCTGTATTTTATATATATACTGTATGATTATACTCTGTAGTGAAATAGCCATGAATATGCCAAATAGTCGAATTTCATTACCTTCGAAATTGACTGTACTTTCAAATTTCAGAACTCTCTCTGTATCCTGTGCACATGTGAAATGGATTACATTTAGCAGCAAGATATCACTGACTGTCTGCTACATTTCAGTTTTTTATGTAGTGAATTTATTTCTAATTCCAGTAACTCTCTCTGAATGCCATCAAATGGGTTAATACCCAATGACATAGCACTGAACTTACTAGCTGGCTGCTAAATTTCATACATTTCTGAAAATGATCCATGCAAATTTCTTTCCTTATCTGCACAGATTCATCATTGTTAGTGCCACCTCAGACATCGTCAAATGTTATCCTGGAGGAGAAGGGACATATCAGAGAGGACAGTGCTAAACTGGACAAACTGCCAGCACATTATGTGGGATTCACTCGCTATAAACTGAATCGAGGTGAGATAGATAGAACTCATTTGTGCACTGTATGAATGAAAGGTGGTGAAAACAATAGAATAGGTTTTTTCACTGGCACAGGTTCCATAAGTATCTGACTGTGGCAGAATGGATATAAGATAACTGGGGTAGCTGTATAATTTTGGATGAAAGCATAATATACATGAGAATTTGATCATGTGATGGAATGACATTTATAATTTGATCATAACACTGAAATGGTTACATTTCAGTTTCTATCACATTGATTTGTTCATGTGCTAAGATGAATGAGAATACAGTGTTGTAGCTTTCAGATAGTTTCCTTACAGTTTATCAGTGAGACATTGTAGCTGCCCATCTGTTTTCACTAAGGTAGATGAAAGAGAGATTTAAACTGAGATATTTACATTTTGGAACAATGTTCAAAGTGCAACTTCATTTAGATGCATTTGGCCACAGTGTCAGTTCTATCAACTTGACCCCTTATAGCCCAATGTGACATCCAGTGTTTTGTAATGTTACTGTGATGATTAAAAGAAATCTTTATTATTACATATTGCAAAAGGAGAAAACAACACAAACTTGTAACATTGAACATTTACCAGCATTGAGCTTTGTTCAAGGAATACAAAAAAAAAAAAAAAAAGTCACAACAGCTTAAAGTTTGAACATAGATGGCAGTCATTTTTTTAACGTTTCATTTTGTGGCATATTTCCAATCACTCAGTGACTTTGTTACAGGAACAGGGATATACCTGGAGCTGACAGTCAGATTTATTGATGCAGCACAGCAGTTCCTGCCAGTCAATGTGTCACAGCCTTTCAACCTGGATTTGGTAGCTCCAACTGTCCTAAGATCATATTCAGTTCAGCGCTACTGTCCTAGTCCTATGCCAGACTATTATATATTGCGCTACAAGAAACACCAGGTACCATTTCATTTTAATCATAGGGCACTTTGTTCAAAGTGCTGACAACTTTTCATGCACTATAATGTAAAGAATAACACTGATGTCTCAATGAACATGATCCAGTTTACAGAGGACAGTCTATGTAACATCCCTCTCCCAGTTTACCAATACAACATCATTTCCAAATTTTTATTAGTCACTTTGTATTTACTTTCAGTAAGTCAATATTTCTGCCAACATTGGTTTACTGATATGGAGACAAAGTGATATGGTCCTCTATGGACATTTCAAAAATATTTGACTATATATAGTTAACAAATTCTAATTTTTTGTCAATTTTTTTAATTCTCATGTGGATTGTATTAGATATTCTATTTTTGATATTAGAGAGATAGGGATTTTATTATTATTTTTTTTTTAAACCTTTAACATCTTAAAACCAAGATGATTCAAGCACAAGTATTTCTATGGATGTTTTTATGTAGTTTTTTTTATAATCAAGAAATGCCCCTTTTGCAATTAATACTAATGCCTGTTTTTCCGTAAGTAGCAATATAAATTAAGTATTTTATTAGTATATGAGATGCGACACGTTGAAATCAGGCGCTCATCAAACTGAGCCAACCGGAGAAATCACGTGTTTTTCAAAAGTGAATAAATTTTTAATGTATTTTTTTTTTCTTCACCAAACCCTTCTATATCAATCCAAAAATGCAATCCAGAGTTCAACTGACTGAAATAGAGTGAGTAAAGTAATTTAGTGACATGGTCTAACAAAGGTAAAGAGGAATTTACAAAAGTGATCAGCCATTTTCTCACTAAATTCAGCTGCAGCAACCAGTCACCCCCATCATCTTTAATTGCCAATATCTCAACTTCTACTTAAGTTAGACTAATACTTTTTTCATAAACTGAAAGGGAAATGAATAATCTTCACAGTGATACCAATAACTCTATATGCTCAAAATTTGACGAGCTCCTGATTTCATCGTGTCCGCGTCTCATATTATATGTACCTCCTGCTCTTCATTAACTTGTGTTACTTATTATTACATTTTGGTTTTATCTATTTCAGGATCTAACTTTCAAACTCTACGACAATGGCAGTATTCATGCCTGTGAGACACACAAGCAGTTTGGAGATTTCCTGCCCTCCTTTTCTCCCAGTAACCAATCCTTCATCTGCTCTCAGCCTGGCTCCCTCACTAATATCTTCACCATGGACGAAGATTTTTTCCATGCTAGAACAAGATGGGTGGACAAGAGTAAAAGGTATCAATGCCTAACAGATGTATCTATATAATTAATTAGACATAACAAGAAAGTGAACAAAATTCTCAGGGGAGATAGTGAGCAAATGGAGCTTATACCAGAAAGCTTGTATATCTAAACTGAATATAGTTAAATATCTATAATTTTATGCACCTTCTTTAGAACATTGAAATAGTCTTACATTTCAATAGATAATGATTATTTCACCTCTTCAGAAATAACATTTATCAGCTTCTTACTAACCAATCTTAATGTCATTATTTCAAGCATATTATGTTCCATTCTTGCAATGTATGGTTTCATTCATTTCTTTTATGATAAAGCTCCTCCTTCTTCTCTACCACATAATAATAATAATAATAATAGAGTGTATTTATATAGCGCCTATCCCCGTAATTACAGGCTCTAAGCGCTCTACAAACTGTTATTACTCCGACAGACCCAAAGGAGACACTCATAATCGTTCACAGCTTCCTGGGAAGCATACAAGGCGGCTGCCTATGAGGCGCTCAAATCTTTATCAATCTAACAGTATCAATCACTGTCTCTAGTCGGGTACCCATTCAAACCTGGGTAGAGTCAAGAAATGTCTGTAAATTGTCTTTTCCAAGGACAAAATGTCAGGACATACAATGTTTATGTCATTTAGAAAACTATGATTGTATTCTCAGATGTCAGAGGAACAGCCGTGCATGTGAGACATGCACTACTGAGTGTGGCACCAACATGTTTGCTGGAGATTCCACTTGTTCAGTGGCTGGAGATGACAGTGACAACGGTCTCTCTCCGAGGCTTATGGTAAGTCTGTCCCATCATTTTGTGCTAGTACTTTTTTGTAATAATTTATAGTAAAAAGTTTCCACACAGAGCTGAATAATCATCTTGTCAGTCTAATGTACCATCTCTGCTGTCATTATGTTTTGCCTGTGGTCATCATCTGTGATTACATAATTTTGTGTTTTTAACCCTAATTTGTCAGTAGCCTATAAGTATTTGTAGTGAAATGATATAAATTCGTAAGCAATATCTCATACTCTTATTGTGCATTGTTTGTATTAGAATGTCTTAAAAATCTATGAGAAATATCTTTTTTATCATAAAAGCCATGATGACAGACACCTTTATGGTGGTTACACGACAAATCTTAATTATCACCTTTTGCTATAGCAAAGCATAGGTTGCAGACCAGAGTGTCCCACTTTGAAAGAATAAGATAGAAACAGAAATTTAGCAGTGCCTGGGCTTATCTCATTTTGCCCCAAAAACTTTTCCCCTGACCACTCTACCAATGCAAATAACTTCTTTTTGAGGTATTTATTCTGTGGCAGCGTTACAAAAAGAGTATTGAATTTACTCATTTGCGAGCAGCCACGGAAAGCACAGAGAATAGAGTGCCATAGAAAGAATATTATTTTCACAGAGGACATGACTACAATAAAATTAATAATGCATAGCAGAACAACTGCCAGTACCAAAAACAGACATCTATATGAGACGCGACACTATGAAATCAGGCGCTCGTAAAATTTAACCGACTGGAGAAATCACGTGTTTTTCAACAGTGAATGAATCTTAAGCGTTTTTTTTTTCCGTTACCAAACCCTTCTATAGCAATCTAAAAATGCATTTCAGAGCTTAGTTCACTGAAGTAGATTGAGTAAAAGACCCCAAATTGTAAATTAGTGCCACGTTCTAACAAGGATTAATAAGGATTTACAAAAGTGATCGGCTCTTTTCTCAGTAATTTCAGCTGCAGCAACAGGCCACCCCCATCATCTTCAATTGCCAATATCTCAACTTCTACTTAAGTTAGAGAGGTCATCTTTTCACATACTTAAAGAGAAATGAATAATCTTTACAGTGATTCCAATAACTCCATATGCTTAAAATTTGATGAGAGTCTGATTTCATCGTGTCGAGTCTCATATGCTTAAAGGGTCTGTGGAACTGGGAGAACAGAAAAACTCAGTGGGCAGTACCGATGAATGAAAACTGAAAGGTCCCAGAATAATATTAGAGTATTTTTGTCTGCACTTCATTTTACATCTTTAAATTTGTTGTTCATTACTTGGCAGATGTGTTACAACTGTTGTGTTAAAAGAAACTGCTCAGCTGCATGCAAAGACTATCACAAGAGACGCTGCCAACCAGAACAGTAAGTTTATGCCAGAAACATTTTTCATATCAGTCAGGAGTTTTACATTTATTTAGAAGTTCTTAATATTAAAGAAAGTGAACAAACTGCATTGCCTATCTGTCTGTCTGAATATTAGTGAAGCAAATCAAAATGAAGGTTATATTGACAGAGACAGTGGGGGCACTGGGAATTACCATACCTATAGTTATATAATTAAACTATCATCTGAAATTAAGAAATTAAACTTAAATGGACAAATTTTACTAGAAGTGACAGTTTAATGTTTAAAGTTTTTGCACTGCATTAATCTGAATTTGTTCATTGTGAGTCATAGACACATGAAGTTTGCACTCATTTTCTGCAGAAATCTTTACTTATGTAGTTCTTAAAATGGGGCTATCAGGTTATATGAAAATAGAATCTATGATTTGGAAATGGAAACCTCTTGCTCTGTTCTGTCATTGTTTGCCATAATCAGAGCAGTTACAACGTAACAGGAAAACTGCTTTCATTGCAACTACAGTGACAGAGCAATACTGTCTTTAAAACAACATTCTGAACCACAAAAGTTGAAGACAGTATAAGTTTCGCACTGATAGACATTTCAAATTTGTTCTCACATATGAGCCTTCTTGTCAACAAGGAAAGAATAAAAATCGTTTATAAATTTCTTACTTTGCTCTGGGGAGAAATATTTAATATATCTGACTTAGCATTTAAGGGTTGATTTATGATGACACAAGTGTGCATTTCAGATAAAGCCTCAGAGCATATAAGTGTTTATGAGTTTGTTTTGACATCCAGGTGGCTGAAAGTATTAGTGTAAATATTGTCTTTTTTTGTTGTTGTTTATGTTGCTTTCTTTTCTTTTTTAGTAAATCAAAGATATCAGAAGACTTCAGTTTTTGAATTTTATTATTTTTTTTTTTTTTGGATACACTAGACATATCAAAAGACTTTAGCCTACATACAGATGTTTAAGAAACAAGAATTATTTTTTTAAACTTCTTTTTAATTGTGCTGGTATGTGACAATTTTATAATTTTCTTTTGAGATAATAAAGTGACTTTTCAATTCACATCAATTCATATCAAACTGGAGTGAGTTCTATCTTTTACATGTAATTTATTATTATTATTGTTTACCAGTACATTTTTGTGCTTCTTGCTCTGTTTTCACTGCACTGCCATTTTTACTGAAACATACAGCTGCATTAAGAAATCTAATCTACAAAAAGGAGGTATCTCTGTGTGTCATAACCTGTGGCATTAAACTTGTACACTGCTGTAACTTATGCCAGAAACCAAACCTGTGCTGGGAAAAGCTTCCTATCTACAAGCTCAAGTGATCCTTGAATGGTGACTTAGTAACTGCTCAAAGTTGCATTGTGAGCTGTTTGTCAAATGAATACAGAACTCAATATCTGCTGGTATACTTTTGTATCCATTTCTGAAAAGTCATACATTGGCTTGTCATAAATTAACCATTTTACAAGCACTTCTTCCATATAATTTTATTGCAGAAGCTAGAGTTGCACTTTTTTTCTTTCTAAAATTCTAAAAATGAACTAGCTATATATTTCTTTCAAATGTACTGATCGCATTTGTCTGAATTTATCTTAGAAGGCTTGAAACAAACATTGGGTCTTAATGGTTCAGACATTGTAAATGTATTTCACTCAGATGCTCCATCCAAAAATATCCATGAAGACTCAATCTGAAGACCTCATTTTAAGATTGTGATGTTTAAAACAGTGAGCAAAATTACTTACAAATATTTCAAAGGCAGTGTTCTAAACTTTACTTTAAAACCTTCTTTTAAGACTGTACTGTCTGAAACATTGAATTTCTACTACATTCAAGTGTCCTAAAGGCAACGTGTAGACTTCACTTTCAAAACCTATTTCGGATTGTAAGGTATCTAAGTTTGGACATTCAGTCTTTTCGTTTGTTTTTTTTTCTCTTTATTGTGACTGCACTGTCTAAAACATTGAATATTTGTTACTTTCAGATGTTCCAAGGGCAACCTGTTGGAGTTTACCCTGGAGCCATCCTGGGACAGCAGTGTAGATGGCCGTTTCTTCTGCAACATTGCTGCCATCCCCAGACAACACATACTGGAGTTGGATTACACTGTTCGCTCTGAGACGACCGACTTCCCTCTACACACAAACACTATCATGATCTATGGGGACAGAACTTTTGAGGAGACAGGGGTGATGCGTCATAGGTCAGCTTTGATAATGATTCTGAAATACTTCTTTTTCCTCTTGACCCCTTAACTCTGTCTGGAGTGACTGCGGCACATTCTGGCAATGTATACATCAGTCTTTGCCATCAGTATCAGTTATGAACTAAGGCCTAGATTTTTGCAAACATTTTCTTTGTCCACTCCTAAGTTTTCATTAAAACATACACTATTTTTATATATAAAGGCATCAAGAGCTATGAATGTGAGGGGAACATGCAAAGATATTGCCATAAATTAAAAATTTAATTCATAATAACTTATAATTACCATAAATTAAAAATTAAAATCATTTCTAATTTATAAAATACAATAGAACTGTCTGGCCGGCAACTAGCTAAACAGTTCAAGAAAAACAAATAATGTTTACATCTGTAAGCAACTTGATTGTGATGATCAAATCTCTGCCAAATTTTCGAGCCCGCTTGGCTCTTCGTCGGGGCAATAATGAAAACATATATAAAATGTAAGTAGGGTATTGATGTACACGAAAGGAAATGTTAATGAAATGACTTGTTTGTTGTAAAGGAGAGGCTTTTCAATGTTGTTTGAAAAGGAAGGTAAAAAATACATTTATAGAGCAATTAAATTAATTATTTATTATTTATTCTTAGATTGATAACTGATAAAAGTTTGAGTGCTGTGTATGCTTTCAAGGAAACTGTGAGTGTACATGAATCTTTGCGTCAAGTTTCTAGGGGTAGTAATAGATTTTCAGGTGTGTAGAGCCTCTGTTGTATGGGATGAGCCTCATACTATATCCATCTGTTATTATTATTGTTACTGTTTGATATTTTGTGTTACAGTGATGGTATCCTTGACATCTTAGTCAACTCCAGCCTGGGTGCTGTGCCAAACTACCTGGAGGGCAGCACATCACCACACAGCTCTAGCATCTTCAAAGTCGGCACCTACAAATCACATGGAGCACCTTTGGGCACCTCGGCCATCAGGCCCAGTTTTGTCTTCATCAGACCACCAAAACCTCATGGGATACCTGTAATGCCATCTGGTAGGTACTTCATGTTGATGAGTGTCTATACTGAAGACACAGAGCATGGAATAATGGGATAACAATAGATTGTATTAGATCAGTTATACTTGTGGCTAGATTTAATCAGATTTTTTGTTCAATACAATGTCAACAAAGAACTTCCTCACGTCTCTTGTGTTGGGCAAAGAGAATTATTGGGATGGGTGAAACATGATCCCCATGGCCTTTTTGACACTTTTATGGTTAAAGAATGGCTAATTTTGAACATTATTTTTATTTACAGCTCATCAAGAATGTACCCACACTGCTCTCAACCCAATGCTCTTGGCTTCAAATATGGAAAACCCTTATATCCGAGCCCAGCACCTGGAAGCTGTGGCCAATAACACCTTGCCCTTCACTGTGACCAACAAAGCACAAGATCCCATTGTCTTGGCAACCATGCCCAGAGACACACCAGTCCTGAAAAAGCTGTTTGTGCCCACACGGTTGTATGTGAAGAGCTTCAGTGCGGACATTCAGCAGAATGGAACAAATTGGGTGGTAACCACCAAGGGCGAAGTTATGCAGTGTCCAGGTAATCCACTCTCACTCTCTTGAAATAGCTGGTGGTTGTTTTATAGTTTCTCTTCCAGCAGAACAAGGCAAATAGATCTACTTTTGGTTGCTATGAACATTGCATTGGGTTCAATATGTTGACCCCAACATTAAAAAAATATTCTTTAAACTGTACAATCAGCCCTTTGAAGCCTACACCTCTCAACTTTTTCCATTCGCAGGTTTTCAGAATGAGTTTTTGTCTTTAATGTTAAATTTTGTCATAAATATTATAAATGTTACATACAAGAGAAAGGTGCTTTTGTTAACTGGACTCTAACCATTGAGTTTTGATTTTTTTTTTTTTTTATGCTAGAAGAGAACCCACAGCTACCGGCTCCCATGTGAGATTTAAAAAAAAAATGTACAGCCTCACGAGTTAAAGTGTTTGGAAAAGTGTGCACACCTCTACGTTGATATTTTGGTTGGTTCAACTACTGATTGTTACTCACAGAAAACGTGTTAGAACATGTCATACTATCAAACTTACAATTCGGACCAAGCAGCCTCGCAAGTTTATTATTGAAACTTTTTTCCGGTTTATGTACGTAGAAACACAGATCCATATGCAACAATGTTGTGTGCCAAATTTCAGATTGATCCATTTAGCAGTTTTGGTGTCCATAAGCCTATTGTGGGTTTTGTTGCAATTTTGTAATATAGATTTGTTAAGCACATTTCTTGGAGAAATTGGTCATTGAAAATTTTGAACATACTTAGAAAATACAATGATCTGCAGCTGTCATCCATTCATGGAAACTTTCAAATTGGAAAATCTAAAGAACCCAGCATAAACTATAAAGACCTTTGACAGCTCTATATTGATACATGATATCTGGATGGGTTTCCAGATATCTGCAGATTTTGCAAAGAAGACTTTTAGCAGTTGCCAATCAAAAGAGTTAATGTAGTGTTTTGACACTATTTTAAATTTTTATATATCTCCAGGGTATCTGCACATCTCTGTCCACGATTCACTCTACCCATCAGAGGTACTGTTTGACTGTGACCTAGCCATCTTTTGTCCTCCGACCTTCACCATGACTTTTGCCCTTCCAACCTCAGATAAATTAGGAATGCACAAAGATGTGATTATTATTGTGACAGACGAGAACGAGACTCACAACTTCAGGATTTACAAGAAAGAAACAGTTGATGCAGTAGCTGAGTCAACAAAAGAGCCTGCTGGTGAGTCACTGTATGTTGTCTTTCCTAGCATGAGTGCAAAACATGAGTATTGAGGGGTTCATTCACAGTTATCATGTATGCAATAAGAACCTCACCTAGACAGAGAAAAAAACATTTTTTTTTCTTTTTATTAAGTAAGCAAAATAATTTTTAAAGAGCATATTAAGTTTGGTCTTTGGTGACAACCCTAAACACATCAAAAGGTATCAAAAAGAGATGAATTTGAAATAAAAGTTGATTGACTGTGAGAGATGAATTTGAAATGAAAGTTGATTGACTGTGAACTTGAATTATTTCTATCCATAATAACAGCATCAAGTATAGAAGTTGATGACACAGTTCACATATTTGGCATAAATGAGGATCAAGATACACTAGAAGAATCAGATGCAGAGCAGGAAGTGAACACCCCAAACTTGCCATTATCTCTCCCTTACCTGCTGGCTATAGCTGGGGTCATCATTCTGCTGCTCGTACTTGCCATCCTGGGGCTCTGCTTTCAGCCATGTGAGTAGGTTTGAATGGGATACTGGAGTTTTCTTTGACCTCTTAGTGAACAGCATGTGTTTGGTGTCATACTTTAATAATTCTTTCAGCTTTGTGAGCAGCTATGGCATTGTATCATGTTTGAGAGTTTATTTAATGGTACATTAACAGATTTAGGGCTTCATTTTGCAGAGACATTCAAATAATACTTCATAATACTTCTTATTCATGAATTTTTCATTCTCAGTTAATGAAAGGCTGCATATTGTGTTATTTATCAGTATTGCCACAGTTGGTTTTGGTATAATTTATTTGAAAGGGGAAGGGAGGGGGAGGGGGTTAAAATCTGTATAACTTCTTTAATTCTTTTTCATCTTTTCAGCTTTACCTGTCCCAGACACCCCCTTTGCCCAATGGTATCACCCAATATTTGCCATTGGCTACATGATCTTTCAGTTCTTCTACAGCACCATAGTGTCTGGCACCATCTTCTTCCTTATACTCACTGTGATAACTAGGTGAGACTCTTTCCTATAATTCACATTTATTTGCCCAAATTGGACCAAATTCTATGTGGGGGATGAAACTATGTAATTTAAAGGATGTTATTTGCCAAGAATGTGCCGGAAGAAGAATGTGCAAACAAAAGAAAGACCTGATACTTGAAATTTAAGGAAGTTAAGTTCATGCTCTTGTTGAATTTGTGTTGTCTTTTAGCATTAGGGAGATATAAATCATCTTTTCTATTGATTATGTAGATGTTGTGGATCACGAATGATAGGCTCTTTATAGATTAGTTCCTTGAAAAGGGTATATATTTTTGCAAAGAAATACAATGGAGTGTTATCTATAGAAGAGATCAACAAACAGATCAACAAGTTCAATAATTATTAACCTGACATGATCTTGTCTTTGAAAGTGATAGAAGAAGTAATATTATATAAAATAAAACATTTTCTTCTAAAGTTCTCTGCACAAAAGCAAAAAAATATTAAGCTTTTTCAGGAGCTATTTTGTGCCATCATATGAATTTTTATCAAAGTATTATCAATATCAGAGTTATATTTAAATGCCTTTCCACTTACAGCCAGCATGTAAACTTTGTGATGAACCACGGAGAATCTGGAGCCATCAGCACAGCCTCCAGCCACATTGAATTACTACAGCTTCAGCGCCACCTGGAAGGGGAGATAAGTAGACAAGATGCCCAGGCTGATGTGGCACAAGAGGAATGTGTAAAAGATGTGCAGAAGATAGTGGCAGACATGAAGAAGGTAACGTGGAAGAAATTGAACATTTTTCATTACCGAATGAATGGATCACCTTTTTGATGCTCTGAACTTGAAGCTCTGTCTCAGTTCATCTGCCAGAGGGAAACAAATAGGATGTCACCAGACCAGATCAGTTTGTGTACTTTCATTGACTGTTTGACATGTTTTTTGTTCTTGTTTTTTTCGCTTGGGCAAACTTTTGTCTTTTCTTGTGTATTTTTTCATGATTCAGTGTCCTGTACAGTAAATGTTATATGCCAAACTTTATACTAGTGGTATTTTTTTTAAGCATCCTTTTAATCCATCTGTATTACTGTGACCGCAATTCTCACACAGTCACTGACATTCAGGTTTCTGTAACTGACCAGTTGCAAATAGTTATCATAATGTCAACACTGGAGAGTGAGACTCTCTCAATCCTAACTGGGAAAGAGTCCTCACAGACCAAACAAAAGCCCTGCTACAAGTCGGGATGGTCGTGATAAAGGTAAAGGCAAAGATGTTAAAAGTCAACATCAAATGGGGTTCCAAATGAAACGATCATGGCGACTGAATCTCACTTTCCTCTCCGTCTTTGTCAAGAACAAATAAGTCTGGGTCTGCCAATACCAGATACCCCATGGGATCACCACTAGTTCTCAGCACTGTCTCTAGAAACATGGCTATCCTCTGAAATGCATCTCATGGTCAGCTGAATGCTGACATGGCATAGCATTTATGTTTGTTCGCATAGCTGGTGCACCAAGAAAAAGGCCACAAGCTGACATGGCATGATAATTTAGTTATTTTTATTTGAAATTATAAAGCCCTTTTGGTGTCTTAATGGATGAACTTACTATGCCATGAACTGAGGTTGCATACTTTACTTTCAATAAGTAATTAAGAGGCAAGCAGCATGGACCTAATGCCATATAGCTGATCTACTTTAATCACTTTTAAAGATGATTTCTGAGAAGTTCATGTGAAGAATGGATTTTATTGCACTCTGCTGCTTGAGATTTCAGTCAGATTCATTTCTTTTAAATCTGAGTTATTATGCCTTAATACATGTAGTCTACTGCAATTTTGTAGATGAAATCCTAAGGACACCAGATGAGCTTCAACACACTGACAAATGTCATACTGATATTTTCCCTAGTTACACAGTTTGTGAGAATGGATTTTGCCTTTTAAACTTTATACATTTAAGAATATATTTTTTTAAAAGAATTACCTACTGCATCTACAGATTCTTCAGATAGAAATGGACCCTGTGCTCAAACAATTGAAAGTCATAACAGGATGATAATTATTCACAAAGATGATTTACATGCATGGAAGGTCATTTTGTATGATTTGTCTTTCTCTTTGCAAGTATCATTTTCTTTGTCTTTTACAAAGCAGATCTAATGACCATAAAATATTTATTCTGTTTTACCTTCAGTACCATCAAAAGTTGTTAGATTCTACAGAAGATATTTTTGAACGCCATCGCCTGGATCTTCTTCTAACCAGGCAAAAACTCCATGTGCGTGAGCGACTCATCAAAGATCTTGACAATTTCAGGTAATTCTATGCATTTAATCATCACGTAAAGCATTACCTGTAAGTCCTTTTAACCATTTTTTTGCCATTTTTGTATTTGCTTTCAAATGTTTAAAATTTAAAACGTGAAACCCATTACCATTTTCTCAAAGACATTGTCGCTCAATCATACATGTAATTTAATTGGTATTTGAGAAAGATAAAACTTACTGCAGATTTTTAGCAATTGTGACTATTTATTGTTACTTTCTTGGGAAGTTAAAGGTGTCGCTTTTTCTGGGTTGTTTTTTTTTTATCAAAAATCAAATGTTTGGACAAATAGCCTCTCACTGTCATTATTTTTTTTGTTGTTGCCAAATTCCACAGGACCGTTTACGGAAAAGCTGCTCGTTCAGTACTAAGGCAGGTGAACCAGAATGCCTTAGCATCTTTCCAGAATGTAGAGAAGAACAATACTTGGCTTGTAGGGGCCAGATTCTTGCATGAGGCAGTGATGTTATTCATGAAGGCTCACAAGAAAGAACTTAAAAGTTTCATGGATTGGACTGGAATCAAAGCTGACTTGGCAAAACTGGAAATAGGTTGTGTGAAGATTCTTTTTGTTATCTTTTTTGCTTTGTATGAGTAGACTGATTATAGATATACTGTTTACTTTTGTGAAAGATGCATGTAGGCCTCTTCAGATTTAATCAACCATAAGATCATTGCCAACTTTAATGCTTGAATAGAACGATTCATTTTCTGGTCCAGTTTTCTATCCTCCTGTAAGATCTTTAGTTCAAAAGGCAGGAGCATACTCCAATGATATGGTATTATTGATTGGCATGGGCAAGGATGATCCTATGTCATATCTTCAGTTCCCACCCTCTTTTTAGTTTCTAGTGTATAAACAGTATATTATGTATTTAAGCATCTATGGGTAAAATCATGAATAAGTGAAGAGACAAAGATCCTCCAACTTGACATATTACTAGACTATTACAGCTAAGTTCGATAATTTGTCAGTATATATTTTCAGACTCATTGATGGAGTATTGTGACTCATATGATTTCAGATTTGACTTTCTCACTGCCTGCCTTACCGAGATTGGATGATATTCCAGCTCCGCCCCCTGATGAGCCACCAATCAAAAGGAACATCCCTGGAGAGTTGCCCGAGAAAGAGCCAATCAGAAGTATCCAAATACACAACAACTGGTTCTTTCCTCTGGACGAATCTGGCAATGGTGGCATGTCGGGCTATCAGGTCAGTCTTGAGAAAAAACTATATGCATATTGTTGTTTTAATTTTGTCTTTTGTCCTCTTGTACTTAAGGAGATGAACAAAGCACTCAGGCGTTTGTCTGTCATCTTACTGGCATTAAGTAAAGTAGTCAGTATCATGAAGAAAAATCAGATGATATGGGTATGTTATCATAAAATAATTAAATGTCTCTTTGAAGAAGCGTTCTATTATTTGCTTCCCTCTTAATATTTAAGATAGCTTTCTTCATTTCTCTTACATCTGTTGTCAGCCAGTTGACTCAGTTAGTCTTACCATGCAAGCTTTATTGTCTTTCTTAAACTTAAACCATTTTGCAGAGTGCAGTCAGCGATGACATGGTACGGACAAAGAAAGGGACATCACTGGCCTTCTTTGTGTTCCTGGCTATGTTCATTGTCTGTGACCTGATTCTCCTCGCTCACCGCATGTGTAAGGCCTGGACCACTGCCAAGCTGATACTCTTTGGCTTTCCAGAATACTTCAGAGAAAGAAAAGGTGAGTCAAACAATTTCTAATTGCAGGATTTTGGAGAAGAGTTGGTTAGATTTGCCCCATAACTGATGAAGGGCTGTTGGGACACTGTAGATGACACCCTGACAATCTTTCTCTATCTGTTCTGCATACCAGTGTTCAGCAGTTGTTTCGCTAGTCCTGCGAGTAGCTCCTAGAGAGTTTGCTTGTAGAGACCGGCGTGTGAAGGCAAACGAGCAGCATTAGGACTTCGGTCTGAGCTGCTATTATAAGCC
>JBCAUA010052103.1:0-11589 GCA_038406235.1 Peronia verruculata
AGATAGATAGATAGATAGATAGATAGATAGATAGATAGATAGATAGATAGATAGATAGATAGATAGATAGATGACAGATGCATGGATTGATGGGTTGATGGATGGATGGATGGACAAACGGATGGACAAGCAGATGGAGAGGTGGAGACATAGACTGAAAATGTATAGATGGCAAAAAGAGACTAAATGACAGAAATGATTTTCACAGACAAATAGTGATCGAACAAACATTGTTTTTGATGGCATTAAAACTTAATTTATTTCATCGCCTGAGACTCTTTTGTAAAGAAAACCTAAGGCCATTAGGATGCAGTAGTACAGCTAAAACAACAACAACAACAACAACAGCAGCAGCAGCAACAACAACAACAACACATATCTTTATGTTTGTACATAAGTCGTAGACATAATTATTATTATTATTTTTGAAATTCTGAATAACTCAGTCTTAATGTTAACCATTAGAACATTGTCCAAATAGTAATTGTCACAAAGTATTAAGATTTAAATAGGACTGGAAGAAAACAGGTAAAAATATTCTCTCTTCCAATTTCCATTTGTTCGATAGTTCGATCGTTCTTTTGTTCGTTTGTTTGTTTGTTAAAGAACACACTAGTTAACTTCCTTTTTTTTTTTTTAATTCATCAAATCGTTGTCCCTTCTAACTATTCACCATCTTGCCAATGTTGGCCCCCGTCCTTCCAATTCCCCCATTTCTTTCTGTTTGTCCATTAGTTCAATTGTTTTGACTTGTCTGTCCAAAACATGGCTTGAAACACGGTTCAATACATGCCTTTATACGTGGCTAAATACATAGCTTAATACATGGTTTAAAGCATAGCTTAATATTTGGCTTAAACGTGGCTTAATGCTTGCCCTAAGACACAGCTAAAAGTATGGCTCACTACATCACTTTATACATGGCTTGAAATATGGCTGAATACATGACGTAAAGCATGGCTTAATACATGGCTCAATACATAGCTTAAAACATGGCTTAAAACATGGCTTAATGCATGGCTTAAGACATAGTTTCCCAAGTGATGTCATTCTAAATTTTGACCCAACTCTTATATTAGCACGCTGCTCTTAGCAGCACCATCTAGTCCAGCGTTTAAAGTGAGAAAAATAACGTAGGAATGAGTCATCTTTTCGACCAGCTAAGTTATTTCCCTCCTTCAAGTACAAGAAGTGTAAACTAGAAAAAAAAAAAAAAACGGCTTATTATTTGAAACATATGAAGCAAAAAAAAAAAAAAATGGCAAAAAGAAAACGTTTTTATCACATGGTGAATTTTTCAGAATTTTCTTTAACGCATATTTCAATTTGTTTTATATCTCTTATATTCGTCAGTAGGAAACCATTTTGGATGACGGTCAAAATTACTAATTTGATTAAAGACTTAATAAACTTCCTTGTGCCCTGTGCCCTTTATACTCGTTGACTCCAGTATTAATCCTGCCACCTGCCCCCTCCCCCTCCGACACACACACTAACGCCATCTTCCCCCCTTACATCCTCAAGCTATTCCATATTTCACTGAATAAACAAACAAACTAACAAACACACAGTTAAACAAAGGCAGAGATAGTTACTTGAATAAATGCGTCGTACCATGTTATAAAGAGCATGGAGCATAGTTCTAATGCCTTATAATTATAGATAAAGTTCATTCATAATGTTCAGTCAGACACATAGAAATGGTACATTTATTCAATAAACTATTTCTACCAGTCGTTATTACTATAATACGCGCAAATCATGAATTGCAAGTCACGAGTAAGCCAAGAAGAAGAAAATACATTGGTGAAAATCACAATGTTTGCTAAATTGGTTAAACATTTAACTGTTTGTCATTGCTGTGGCATTTTCTAATATTTATTTAATAGCAGAACACAAGATTATTTTCTGGAAAAACCCAATGCAGAAGTACATCATGCGTTTCTTTTGTCTTTAAATCATTAGGGCATTTAGGTTCAATAGAAAAGTTTTCATCACAAATTTCCTAACCCACCGTAACAGAGTCAAACCAAGAAGTGAGGTGAATTTACGGCCGAGCAAGGCCAAGGACAGGAGTCGATGGGATTTCCAAGGAAACTGGTGGATTCTATTTCCGAGCCATGTGGACGACGAATGTATTATTGAACAGAAGATAAAGCAGAACTGGAACTGAATAATGTGGGACTGTATCCCAGTTTGAGTGGTTTCTGTTTACTGTTTAATTTAATACTTTTTTTTTTCTTAATAAGGTAACGTCTGATGTGACATATTATGTTTTATAATTTCCATCGGTACATTGATTAAAAACAACAACAGCAACAACAACACCAATTCAGAATATTGAGTAAAGACCCAGGCGTTGGACCTGCTGCTAAAAGCTTAAATAATTACTTCATTAGCTTGTAAAATCTCAAAAAGCGATGTAAAAGAAAACGAAAATGTGAATCCACCTTAAGTAATCTTAATATTTCACACAAGAACGCAGAATGTTTGTCATGCGTTTATAACTCATCATAAAGATAGTATCTGCAAATGTGTAGCTATTTGTATGGTGTATGAAACATATCAAATAAACAACCAATTTGTATGTGATTTCTTTTTGCTTTTGTTTTTATGGTGAAATAACTCCAGTATCACATACAATACGTCAGTGCTCATATGGACTTATTGACTTCACATTATATCAACTCAATAAATATAAACATAGAAATCATTGACCACAAACCACTCAATTTCCAATAACAAAGTATATTATCAAACCAAAATCCACAAAAAAAAAAAAAAAAGTGTCAGTTAAACAGACAAGCACTAGATTAAATAGTGACGGTAACTATAATCTTAACTCATTGATAATATTTACGACGCGACACGATGAAATCATGCGCTCGTCAAACTGAGGTAATCGGAGAAATGGCGTGTGTTTTTCAACAGAGAATGAATTTTTAAGGCAATTGTTTTTCTTCACAGAACCCTTCTATATCAATATAAAAATGCATTTCATAGTTCAATTTGCTGAAATAGATTGAATATAAGGCCACAAATTGTATTTTAGCGTCATGGGCTGACAAAGATTTAATAAGGATATACAAAAGTTATCCGCCATTTTCTCACAAAATTCAGCAGCAGCAACCGGTAACGCCAGTTGTCAATAGCTCGACTTTACTTCAGTTAGAACAATCTTTTTTTTCACTCACAGACAGGGAAATGAATAAGCTTAACATTGCTACCAATAACTCCATTTGCTCAAAATGTGACGAGGGCCTGATTTCATAATGTCACATCTCATTTAATTGAAGCCCTGAGAAGGAAAAGATCTCAGGTCCCATATCACACATTTTGAACCAAAGTAAAGAGAATCCAAACGTGAAAAAGAAAGAAAAATGTTGAAAGAGATTAACAGTCAACATTTTAAGTGAAGCATTCAAAATCATAACATATTATGTTTGTTTTATGTTTATTTATTTGTTTGTTTGTTTCGTTGTTTACAATGATTTATAGCTATTAAAAATCTTTTGCATTATTTGATTGTCTGTCTTGTGAAGAGAATTAATGTTTTTCCTTAAGCCTTGCAGTCTTATGAAAGTGGGATTATCTCGGCTTTTTAGAAGTTGCTAATTTTAGATGAGAAAGTTTGTGGGTAGAAATTGGGAATTTGGAAACTTTGCCCGGACATCGGCACTCAGCCTACTCTTCCATCGATTTTCAACTGCCTAGGGTTCTTTAACGTGCGTAACGTACACACGGGACCTCCAAAATATATTGGCCCTTATCCAAGAAGGCTAGACGCATTACTTCCCTACCCACAGGAAGCCAGGGACCTTTGAGTCACTGAAAAAAATGCGGGTTGTCGATCTTCGTGTCCTTCCATCCCCCGATGCAGAACCCGCGTTTCGATCCCGGAATGTTTTCTCTATGAGCAGAGGCCATACCACAGAACCACTGCATCGACCAAGAATTAATTTGACTGACTGAAATAAATGGCTCATTAATTTATGAAGTGAGATTCTCCCCGCTCTCCCCCTTTCTCCGGTCTTCCTTCCATCCTGACTTCCTACATTGTTTTCGTGGAGTTCATGAAGAGTTGTATTAACCCTTTGACTGCCAGCAGTACTTTTCTTTCATTTGTGATACATTATTTCAAACTGTCAGGTCCAAATGTAGAAAATATTTTCAAATTGTCAGGTCCACTTAGTATAAAATATTTTGATAAAAATGCATGCTCTTTTTATCACTATGGATATTTGGCAAAATTAACAAAAAGAAAAAAAAAGTTCTGTGATCTGATTACAGAGGAAAGAAGAGTTTGGAACTGAGGATCTCTGGCACTAAAAGGGTTAACTTTCACCTCTTCTTTTTTTTTTTTTTTAATCCATACTAGGTTCAGTGGGATGAGATTCTGCCTGAAATTTTTTTTCGATATTATGTCAAGCAAAGGTGACTTCCAGCCTCTCTGTCCCCGCCCGACTTAATTGTCTGGTGACATTTTGTGTGGAGACCTGGGTCGATTTTGAGCCTGAGTGGGAAAAGCCCGAGTTAGCAATCGATTTGTTCCGACCAAGTGAAACGCTGGAGATCCGTGTGTCTACTCTATTTTAAGCAGAAGGTACAAACACCCCAAACTCCTTAGAAGTTTGCCTCACTTTTCAGTTTGACTCTGTCACAGTGGGTAGGAAACGATGACTAAAATTCTTCGCTGTGAGCTTATTGAACCCAGATGTCCTAAGGATAAAGTAGTAATGAGTTGTTAATGATTTAGTTACGTAGGAAAACGCCTGACGTACTTTCCGGTTTGGGTTTTCCCAAAATCTCCTAGTTCTACCATTGGTGTGGAACTTTGTACTGAAGGGATAACGCACATATATGAGTGTTCTATTTTTAGCAGGCGGTACAAACACTCCTCCGGAGATTTCCAGGTCTATACCTAGACGAGTATAAATTATTCTGGCCTGATGATGTTAGCCTAATCGTAAATGAGCCTGTTTTAAGCTAGAGTGAGATTTCTTGAACACAAATGAACTTGACTGGCCAATTAGTGGCACACCTGCAGTTTTCTTTGATACATTTAGGGTTAATTGTTGTTACCTTAGGTTTTCTTTACAATGTTGTGATGTCAGAAAATCCGGTATATGTCCGTCAGTTACTGCAGTCAACATGGGAAGAGAAGTTACAAATCTGTAATTTATTGTCATAGCGGGTACCTTTCGGACACAACATGATCAGAGGGGCGTAGACCTGCCAGTCACCAGGTATACACATCACAAAAGTGTCGCAGGATTCAGGGTCGGCGTAAGTCCCCACCCCATTCTGTTTGCAAACCTCAGTCCGACGGAAGGTGGACGACGCAGCGGCGTTAATTGGTTGACTTGGCTGTGGTACCTGGGAATGATGAAGACGTAGCAGAGGCTGATTGGTCACCGGCGGTCTTCGGATAAGATGGAGGTCACTGCTACCTCTGTTTGTATGACCTTCCAAGTGGCCTGTCATTGCATTCTTGGGCTTATGAGGCAGTGGTCTGATGAGTCGGCTTTGGCTAGACTCCACTAGAGATGGCCAAGGTACTATCTTGCTAACCGGTGGTCTTCGGATAACATGCCGGTTATTACCAGAGTTAAAATGACCCTGTTCGTGACCTGTTTTCACATTCTGAGAACTATCGCCCATAGATTTAGATGGTTTCATACCTATTGTCGAATATGTTGGCGAAATTTGATCGCCGTCTTCATCTTTAACTTTCGTTTGCTTCCACAGTTTGCGTGGCCTGAACATTTTTCTTCTACGGACTGTAGGTACTTGTCCATTCTTTGCCTGGCTCTTCCACCAAGTGACCACAAGGCGGCCCTTGTCATTATTTGCAGTGGTCGTCTGAGGGTCCGAAGAAGAGGTCATACTAGGTGTGTTGATCAAAGTGTTCTTCGCTGCTTCATCAGTTTGGACAGATTTGTTCCGATGTTGTTTTCCTTTCAACTTTTTGATGAACCTGTTTTTCACTCCAGGGCGTCTAACTTTAATTCCTGATTTGTAGTTGGGCTCAGAATCTTGACCAATGGAGATTTCTTCCCTTTCGTGTTTCATGTTGATGGCTAGTTCTTGCTGAAATTCCTTCTGTCCAGCTGCCGAACTGGACACAAAGCCTTGACCAATCAGTTTCTGAATGGTGGACAGGAGCGGATATTTCCCTTGACCACAAGTCCCCCTGAAATCGTCCAGTTCAACTGCCCATACAAAGGCTCCGGCCAAATCACGAGAGATAATGTTCTCTGATTTGAGTCTGATGCTCTGAACACTTTCGTATCCTGCCCATTGGTCATCTCCATAGGCGTAAGGCACAGCCTGTTCTCTAATCCATTCCGATGTCCAGCCGTTGTCGTGCAGGTTCGTACAGATTTCGTAATAAGATAGGATCCCAGTTTCCTGAGTGAATTCACCCATTTTGCCTCCGCCACTGACGGGAGCGTGAACGCCGTGCTCTGAGGGGTCAGACAGGGTAAACGTCATGGCGTAAGTGGGAATTCCCACAATCAGCCTATTTTTAGGCACGCCGACCTCCAGCCAGTAGTCAATAGACCATTGTTGATACAGTTGGGATTTTTCCCCGGTGGTGGGGTCATCTTTGTGGCGATATAGTCCACTATGATGTCCAGTTTGGTTCTCCCACTGACCATGATAGTTGTAGGTCATTAGTAGCATGTAGTCGAAGTACTTAATGATTTTATATGGCTCATAGCTCTGGTCGATGTAGAAGGTCCCTGACGCAGCAGCTAGTGTCAAAATCAATTTTTCTTCCCCAGTCCTCGCTGACTCCTCGGCAAAAGCTTGATACAACTCCTTCATCATTAACGTGAATCTGTACTTATCCTCAGGAGGACTACCTCTCGTCCCAGGGAATTCCCAATCCATATCGAAGCCGTCAAAACCATGTTCTCGCAAATAGGAAACCACATTCTGCACCCAGACTTTCCGGTTCGTCTCATCACTAATCATAGGAAGAAACGGCTTGGAGCCGATTTTCCATCCACCTACAGCCAGAAGAACTTTCAGAGAGGGGTTCTTTTCTTTCAACGCCAGGGTCCTAGCGTAAAGACCATTTGGTCCCTGGTCATTTCTATTGAACGGTTTGAGATCCGTCCCATCAGCGGTGATGTCGACGAAGGCGTAAATGATGTGAGTGCAAAGGTGGGGGTTGATGTCTTCAGGCAGAAAGTGACCCACCCCGAGCCGCCTCTGGGCAAAGCTGCTGTAATAGCAGAAAATCAGCTTTCCTTTCCCTTCAGCCTGAGAACTGAAGTGGTTCAGCAGTTCCAGGAAGAGCAGAATGGAGAGGAGGTTCTGCACCTTCATATTGACTTCTGTCTGAGGTTCTTAGAGAAAGGTCTCACCTCCCTGGAATATAACGTTTGAAAAAGAAGCAACTGAAATTCTATCATCTAATATTAAATCCATGAAAAAAGAAAGTGTTCTGAAATGTAATGGCTGAAATAATGGCCACCTATTTCCAATAGCAAACCTCGTTGAAAAAAAGTAATACATGAATAGGGGATTTCAAATGTAACACCATCAGAGAAATGATATACTCCATGGAAAGCAACGTGTGAAATATTGGTCTCAGATATCAAAGCTACACAGAGCGAAAGTAATATACTGACAGGCTTTAAAAACACAAGACCTGAAAATGATTCTACTGACGGACTTTAAAAGCACAACACTTGATACATAATATCATTTTCAAGTGTTGCGGTTTTAATGTCCGCCAGTACACATCTATGCAGTTAAATGTAACATAATTGGTGTAATTAAACACGCTCTGAGATAAAACGTTTGAAATACGGATGATTTTATCTTAGTTGTCGAACCCAACAAAAGTATTAATGAGTCTGTAGAGCAATATAAATACTATGCTAAAATCAGTAATACTACCATCACAATTATAATATTAAATAACGATAGTAGAGGTAGTCGTCGACTTACGACCCCGTTTAGTTACGAGTGACTGGTTGTAAGTCAATCTAGTCTTAAGTCGGTCTATTTTCAAATACCGGAAGAATATTATCCTGTGTAATGATATTATAATCACTATAGAGTCATACTTTATTATTTCATTATCGTTCTTTAGACATTGCTTTTATCTTTCTTTAAATGTTTATACCTTTAAGGGCTTAAGTCAAACACAGCATACTACAGTACAGATGGTTTATTACGTGCAAAACATACACACATATATATATACATATATATATATATGTATATATATATATGTGTATAAATACATTTATGAAAAATGAGAGTTATGCCTGCCGACCAGACAGTCGTAAAGTCGATCGGTCGTAAGTGGACGTACGGCTGCCTGTATCACTGATAGTGATATTTGTATTATCACTCTAAGGTCAAAAACACATGGAACAATGGGCCATTTTGGCTGTCGGCGAAATTAAGTCCCTATTCAGGGTATTAGCAGTAAAATATAAGCATTGAAGAGAAACGGGGACATTTTTTCTGTCATGTGAAATATTAGTAGGAGAAAAATCCTAAAAATTCACCGTAAGAAGTGTTTTTCTCCCCTCACATAGGGACTTTTTAAAAATAAAAGTTGCCTCATTATTTCCAATAACGGGTGCTAACGTGATTTTTTTTCCTTATTTACATTGTTTGTTTTAAATCTCTTGTACTTGACAAAGACGTCGGCTGAGAAAAAAAAAAAAAAACTCATTGTGAGATTGATTTTAAACTTGTATATTTATTATAACTTTGATACTAAAACTGGTACAATCATCATGCGTTCAATGTAAACATTAGTATAACTATTAATATTATAACAATTAATGTTGAAAACTGGTATTACTACCAATACTGTGAAGTAAAAAATTAAGGTAATTATTATAATTGTAATATTAAAAATTGTGTATCTATACAATTATTACAACATTAGTAGAAAAACATAACTGCAAGAGTTTAACTCAAATGAGATCTTCGCTGTGAGAGAGTGATATTAATTCTTACACTTTCTTACTCTATCTGCAGTCTACGAGATCCACTTCTAAAGTAAGTTTGGTCTTTTATATATCAAAAAGTTGTAATTGTGGAGTACTAATAATTTTTATACTTATCGTTCCCATAACAGTTAGTCTATGGAATTGTGCACGCGATAAAATCATCCGTTAAATGGAGTAGCTTATTCTGAGCCTTTGTTCAGGCATTTATTTAATCAAGGAGTACAACAAATCGCGATGCAACAGCGATGGAATCAACAGACTGCAAACAAACTTTACTTTATCCAGTCAGACCTTGGACCTTGGCCAGGGTCTGCTCAGCCGCAAAAACGAGGCCAGGTGGTCTGCAAGCGCCTGCGTCTGGGTCACTCTCACCTCGCTCACTCTTTTCTCCTCAGAAGAGAAACGCCCCCTCAGTGTGTGGGCTCTGATTGTCAACTGACATACTAATAGATTGCGCCGACTTGGGAGACCTCGAAAAACCCACTTCTCGGTCACTCTCTGAAAGATCTATTGGAAACAAAGCCGAAGGCCATTCTGAGCTTTTTACGTTAAATTATAACATCACCACCATAACCAGATAACTTGCTAGGCATGTGGCGATTCCCGTGCGACGCCGTTAATTTACCTTCATCCATCTTTTTAGCTTTGCTCTACAATATTTGATTATCCAAACTTATTTACACATTTTGATAATAACTACTTGTAATACACGTCGTCCGTTCAGCATTACACTCGTATATTGATGTGCAAATATACCCACCGTATAAGGCACAATATAGGCGTCATCATGCTGATAAGCCGTTAAATACCAACATAACAACAACAACATCCTCTTCAGCCAAATTCACACGTTACTCCAAGTCAAATCTTTGTCCTCGACACTTTCTTTTGATTTTTGGAAAACTATAGAAGTCAATAGGAGGTAAAATCTGGGGGAAAATTGAAAATATTTTAATAATTCAGTGAGGTATTTCGAGGTCGGTCAAATTAACGAGGAAACATTGGTCACATGTGGGTTTGTTTATACGATATGACACATCAAAACGCTAGTCATTCGTCAAAAGTCGTTTGTTATGGACACAGCATGTTCACAAATTAGCTTATAAGCCAAAATTTTCCTCGGTCATGGGACCATTCTCGAAATACCTCATCATAATTCTGCGAAAGCTCCATCCCTGCTCTGGACTGACGAACTGTTATGGTGGTGTACCTCTCCAAATTCCAAAAATCCAACCGTTTTGAAAAGCTTTACATGGTAAATTATTATGATAGCCTCAATATTCCCCTAGACCTACTCCCAATATCGCACATTCTTTTCCTCAAAATAAAAAAAAAAGCTTTGAGGACACAGATTTGACTCCCATGAAGACTAAACTCGGCTTCAAAAGAGGAGATTAGGTATCTGGACAAAATGTTCTTATGTTGCCGCATTGAACGAATGTTTGCATCACAGGCCCATGTGTATTGATAAAAGCATAGTATGTTCCTTTGTGTAGTTATGTGAAAGATTAGTTGCATCAATTTTAAACATTGCACATTTCAGGTTTTTTTTTTTTTTAAAAATACTAGCAGAGACCCTGCAGCCTGCGTGGGAGATTATTTGAATATATATCAAACTGATACTGCTATGCAACTCAAAGTGTACAGACGTCGATGTTGATAATTTGGACGATGAAATTGGATGTTACTCAAATGAAGTGTGTCTGGTGTTTTGAACCTTCACTTTCTCGAAAGTGCAAGTCGGGTCAAACATTCTCGCGAGTTAATTATTCAATTATTATCGCCCTTTCAGAATAATGTTACACATAGAAAGGTTTTTGGGGATTTATGTAAGCAGAAGCACAGATCTTTATGTGACAAAGTTGTGTGCCAAATTTCAAATGACAGTATTCAGTAGTTTTCGAGTCCAAAAGTCTTTAATGGGGTTTGTTGCAGATTTATAGTTTAGAAGATGAAAGACCACAACTTGAAATGGACCTCGTATCTAAGTAGATAGTGACGCAAAAACAGCACAGATCTGAACTCACAAGAAATGAATCCGCAAAGATCCCGGTCCACTTCCTGTCCACTACGACAGGACGGCCTGTGTGGACAGACCGGTGAAACGTATGAAGGGAACCGGACACCAGGCGGACGTTATATAGTCCAGCCCAGTGAGCACTTTTTAATGGCCGGACCTTGGAAATGTGCGATTTTGCCTTGATGGCTTTGGCACGACTCAGCCGCCTTCTTCGTCAATCATCCCCCCCCCCCTTTTTTTTTCCATACCTCCAACTTCCCCCCCCCCCTCCCTTCAAGACAGCCCACAATTCCTTCTCATAGGGGATTTCCTCTGGGATTTGGTGTCTCTGTGTGCGTATGTCAGTGGATTTGTTTGTTTGCTTGTCGGTCTGTTTGTTAGTGTGTGTGTATGTGTGCTGGGAAGAGTCAGTTGGCTCACAGGTAACTCCACAATAGGAGTGTCCCAAGACGAAAGGGCTGGGGGATAAACCAATTGTTCTGTATTCTTTCGAAGAATGAAGCATTGGCATCTATCTATCTATCTATCTATCTATCTATCTATCTATCTATCTATCTATCTATCTATCTATCTATCTATCTA
>JBCAUA010052114.1:0-10000 GCA_038406235.1 Peronia verruculata
TGTCTGTCTGTCTGTCTGTCTGTCTGTCTGTCTGTCTGTCTGTCTACCTACCTACCTACCTACCTACCTACCTACCTGCCTACCTACCTACCTACCTACCTACCTACCTACCTAACTACCTACCTAACTACCTACCTGCCGAACTACCCACCCACCCACCTACTACCTGCTTAACTACCTACATACCTACTTACCTACCTAACGTACCTACCGTGTCTCTGTCTCCCTGTCTGTCTTTCAGACTGTCTGTCTATCGGTCAACATTAATTTTATGTTATGTATGATTATAACTCAATTGTTGTTGAGAGGAATGTTTAAACGTGTGAATAGGTTGTATAAGAATGTGGACATTAGGGCAATTTTCCTCAGATTTCTGCCCATTCTATTTTGCTTTTGCATCATTCATTCCGAGACCCATCTCTTGAGACACACTTTAAGTTTTAAACTACATCGTGGTAAGGACAATTTCACCTTTTTCTCAGGCAGAGCAAACGTCAGTTTTCAGAAATTGTTTGTAACAGGTTTGGCTCAGAGCTGCCCAGAAATTCTTAAAGTCAGTGCTCATTTCCCCAGAAATGGAATTAGTCGGAGAGCTTCTCTGAATATGAAGTTCAAATATTTTTTTTTTTTCTTGTCTCCTACAAAATTTGCTTGACATCATCGATTCCGGCGCGTCCCGGACAAAATCAAATTGAATTTATCGTTGTCCTGTAGTTTGTGCTTTTTCAGTGATTATAATTTAGTTTATTCCAACTTTGATCTCAAAATGAATAATAATCGTATAAAAGACTAGCAATTTAGAAAGGAATCTAGATCCAGTTTATAATATATGTATACTGAAAGTTCAATTCCAGTTGTTTATATAACTAGTTGGAAGAGCAAGAATAATTTGTTGACAGTTTTGATCTTGTTGGCCTTTTGAATTAACTTTTGAATAGTTCCAATAGTTTTGTTTTTTTTTTTCAATTTTCGCTGAATTATTTTTCTAAAGATAATAATGCTCGATTTGATAACTGTTCCTGTTTTCTCCCTTTGTTTGTTTTGTTTGTTATATTCGAGTTTCTGTCCCGATTAGCCTTATCATTTCCAGCACCCATTTGAGTTTTAAATATGTTTCACTCACTCGTTTATCCAATAAATGCATTCCTGAGAGAGCTGTGATGGTGTTAATGTTAAGCTGTATGTTTACATCACACTGTGTCCAGGGAGGGTCACTCAGTGCAGCTGAGTACATCATTTCAATGACCTTATCATCTAAGTTATCTTTTTTTTTCTTTGCTCATAGGAGCAACGCAACAGAGCCAAGGGACGCCCGAGAAGTGGCTAAATTGTTCTGGGATATCAGCCTGAATTACATCTGTCTAATACACAATCTTCTATGGCTTGCCCATCAATCGCCATTATCTGTCTGTTTTCTGTATGCTCTTGTTATCATAATAATATCGAACGGTCCTCCATAGCCCACACAGAGATAGCGCAATGTGCTCGCTCTGAAGCATATTATTATTGTTGTTGCTGTCTGCTGCAGAATAGGCCCAATTCAAATTCAGTATTCGCTGCCGTCGGACAACTTCGTCGTGGCCATAAGATATGTGCTTTACTAATCAATAATTTGTTGATTAAGATAGGTGCTTATCTAATTTTTTTACATAATGAGCAAAAATTTGTTAAATAACTATATCATGACGATATAGGAATAGCAATTGCATTTGACCATAGTATATAATATATTGATAATTTTATTTATATCAATATATTAATAATATTATGAAATTTAACCACTTCTGAGCGTTCCTGGGCTCAGTTGTTTTACCATGTCCTGTGGATATTAAGTTGGATCTGTGATCTATGTCGTCATAATTATGTGTAATTTGTAACTCTTGTTTTCGCGTTTCTTAACGGCATTTAATAATATTTCGGTGAATCGAAGCGATAAGGGAGGAAAGAAAAGAGGTGTGTGTGTGTGGGGGGGGGGGGGGTTGAACGGTGGAGAGTAGAGTAAACTCAGAAGAGATATTATTGTAACTGACTTTCTGTAATACAAACGTTTATATGCTGTGTTTATTGTAATATCACACTGATGGCTCTTTTCCCCAGTCGGGACGCAAATTCTGTTCGGCTTTGTCGCGTGCGATCCATCAGCGAGCTTCAAGCTGATGTCGGTATAGAGGCTGAAGGGGATGGCTGGATGGCTATGACGCTCTTTATGATCCATAACGTTAGGAAAGAAGAAATCGAAAACCTCGTCGTTGTTAGTAGCACTGTTGGCATAATTTGTTATCGAGCAGCCACAGACAGCACAAAAAAACAAAAACAAAAACAAACTCCAAATTAACGACAGGGTAGATTCTATTGTTTATGGTGAAACGTCAGACGGGAAAAGAAAAACAAATCAGAAAGTTTTCATAGGGCTGGGGAAAAAAAATTCTCAAATGTTGTCATTGTCAGTAGACTTGTGATGGTGATTGGGCCGTCGAACTCGAGATTAAAAGTTGAGAGCTCGAATCAAGAGTGATCGAGAGAATTTTGCTCTTGCGAAAGATACTTCACATATACTTCCTGACTGGACCCAGGTTAGAGTGGATACCTGACCATAGGCCGACGATTTTAATGTTAGATTTGCATGCTTCCTGGGAAGCTGAGAACATCTGTGAGTGTCTTAATGAGTCTGTCGGGATAATAGTAGATTGTAAAGTGCCTATAGCCTGTACTGTATTGGAATCCTTCCTTTATAAATGCTCTCTACTGTTGTTATAATCATTATTCTAGTCATAATTCACAGAAAACAATTTAAAATGCAAAAGATGTCGCTTACTCTCTTTAGGGAAAGGGATGTATGACCCGTCCTAATGCTTATGCAGAAACGTAGGTAGAGAGGAAAAAAAAATTCAGAAATTCGAGTTCGAAATGCAAAAGACGTCGTTGATCCTCGCACTGGGACAGACAGCCACAAAAGGATTTACATCTAGTTCCATACTTTATGCAGAAAACTAAAATCCGAAGAGTTTAAAATAAAAAAAATAAAAAAAAAACGAAATTTGATCCTGTCAGTATCCTGTAGTCCATAAATAAAGGAGGGGAGGAGAGAAGAGGGAGGGAAGAGAGGGGAGAGGAATTAAATGTTCTGGTACTGTTGCGATCAGATCAGTTTGAAATGCAAATGCTCGTGTCGCGACTCGCGACCGATGGCCATACCGGGATTCAGGACTGGTTCCATTATACATGCACGAGCGGCAATGGTTGTCGTCAGGCTTGGAGTAGGAGGTCAGTGAGTGCGAACGTGCCGAATGGTTGTGGCTCGCCTCACGGCTCTCCCTTCTCTGGTCATGGCGGATCAGGTCAGGGTTTGCACCGGCACGAATTCTGTCCGAACATTACGTGGACATCACATGTGCTTGATTAATTGTTGTCAACGCCCCCACTTGGCCCGCTCATTTTTGTGTCCGGTCATCCCATGAGGCCGTTTTTTTGGTTCCAATGACCACGGCATGCACAACTAAATGAATCGTTAGAGATGGTCGTGAAATACTGCGGTAACGCAATGTGTATCGCAGTCGATGCTCCCCCCCCGGGGGGGGGGGGGGGGTATAAGTAGGTTCTCTGCTCTCAAGTGTAGGCGGTGTAAGCCCACCATCTGTGGGATGTCTCCCATGGAGTGCCATCCTCGACATTCCAAGAGAGACATCTCCTCTCTCTCTCCTTGCTCCTGCCCTCTCTCTCGCTGTCTTTCCTTTCTTTCTTCTTGACATGACAATGTAAATGTGTCTTACCGTGTTTGACACAATATAACCGTTAAACCCCAACACAAACAAACAAACAAACAGTGGATGTATTAGTCCGTAACTTGCACACAGTACATATATCACCAACGGGTGGCAATGATGTATTTCCAAAAACATTCGTACATACGTTGTCTTACTAAGTACTCAGTCAGTCACGTAAGCTACGGCTTGTTGATGAGGCATCACTTGCTTCTTGCTTTTAACTCTATCAGGATCATTGAAGATCATTTGAGTTATCTTTAGTGCTATCACTCGTGGTCAAATTCAAGTGTTGGCAGTCGAGCTCCCACTTCGCTGAGATGAAATTTTGTGCAGCTGGAGAGGTGAGCAGGCCAGATCAAAGAACATGAAATGATGTCAAAATTCGAGTGGTTTAATCCTACTAACGTAAGGGTTAAAAGTCGCTGTCCTCCCAACCTCATTTCCTGTGTCCATTTGTCTTCTTATCCACCAGCCAGACAGATTGTCATCAACTACAGTGTAGTAAATTTCACTGTAGTTTATGCATTAGGCAAACAAGGCTTGACTTAAGCTTCATTCATGCGAGTGACCTTTTCCATGCCTGGGCTCATTTCACGTACAGCTTGTGAGTTTCACGCGAATCAAACATTAGTTACAACATGTTACACGGCTGCTAGCTGCTACACTTGTGCTATTTAGCCTATGATTGATGGAAATAGTGGCAGATATTTGTGGGCCCCGTGATAAAAGTCTTTAGTAGTATTATAGATATTATGTTGTAGGTCAGGGAGACAGCGGCCATTTATTACAACAAAACACAAGCGCTGTATAAGTTCTGTAGTATTCGGGGTGTTCCCGATATCTGTGTATACGTTATGAAGCAGGTTATTTGCAGTGTTGTGATATTGCACAGGAGACAGCTTCTAACAATACCCATACTGGTGACGAGGAAGATGTTAACTTTATTCAGGGTTTTGTATGAAGTCCTAGGATATGAGCTGTATTCTGTCAGTTTGAGCAAAATCTCAGTGACAGATATTTTTGGTTGCTTTTTTTTTTTTTCTCTCTATTTCCTTTTTACACTGAAGACCAGAAGCGAAAAATCAGAGAGTGTTTGATGAAGTCGTTCTATATACGTCTTTCAACCTCCTGATGGAGGTTATCTCGACCGTTTGGTGGAGTCGAACAATGATATTATAAGTTTTGATGTGTCGATTCAAACAAAAGATTCATGTAGTAGAAAGTGCTGGCCAAAGAGATGCTCACAACAACAGACCTGGAGAAGTCGCTGCCATAGGACCGTGGATAGCAGTGATGAGAGCTTTTTAGCCATGCAGGATAAACAGAAAAAAAAAAGTAAAAAAAAAAAAAAGTTAAAACACAAAAAGGACTTTATCACTACTACAGCCATTTCACAAAGGCCGGTCTTCCTCAGATACAGATTCCTTATCCTCTTGCACTTCTTTGCACGGCAGTATAGAAAGAACACTCTAGACTGAGCAATATCAGGTTTATCGCTTGCATTAATTGGCTGTAACGGATAACGCTCAGGGTCTTTGATATATAAGGGCCGTCAAAAGCCAGCGACCCGACGTACATGTAAAAGCCAAGCAACGCAGAGCATGGCTGTTACACTAACGTACGGACGATACGCCTTTTTGCCGCATGTTAGTTACTACCCTTCGTAGTCTGTAGTGTTTCCTTTCCAAAACAGTATAATAATAACAAGACAACATGTGTCACTTTGTTCACCAAAACATGCATAAGTTCAAAGGCAGAGATGGCAAAGCTGACCCCGATTTTCTCCAAACAGATGCTTTCAAGTGAAAGGCGTTTTGTCAAGGTACTTTAGTGTACGCTTTGGCCATGTCCCATCCATTTAGGAACAGCGGGCCATCGCAGTCCCTGTCGTTCTCACTCTCATGTCAGGCGAGTAGTGTGTTTATAGCGTGTTCCAGTGGCGTCTTAATGAAATCCCAAGTCGTTTAAGAAATCTTCCATATTCCCCTTTTCCTTCAACGATATGATTGAATGACACCTTTATTTTCCTGTAGTCCAGTTATCAAATGACCTCGTCAAATAAATAAGATGAAGAAAAAGAAGACGGAGAGAGAGAGAGACAGAGAAAGAAAAAGAATAGAAACAGAGGAAGAAGAAGAAGAAGAAGAGGAAGGAAAAAAAAAGAGAATGTACAGAAAAAAAAAGAAGAAAGAAAAGAAGAGAATGTACAAAAGGAAGTGAGAGAACAGACATTAAAGATGGAAAAGTACGAAAAAAGAAACTCATCAACAATAATAACAGTGTCAACTATTCAGAGAGAAAAGAAATAGATAGATAGATAATAGATAGATAGATAGATAGATAGATAGATAGAGAGAGAGAGAGAGAGAGAGAGCGAAAGAAAGAGAGAGAGACTGTATATTGCAGCTGTGTTTCGCAGAAAACCCCCAGTAAAACTGTGAGAATGTTCGAAGGACTCACCTTCATGTGGAAGGAAACTTCTCAAGACTTGACAATATAATAACTTTGTTATAGCTCTGGCACATGTTTTATTTGTTTGTTTTCATATTGTGTTATAGCTATTTACAAACATGGCATTGTTTGTCATTCCGGATGAGTGAGCATGAAATCTACGCTTACATCACATCACCCGTATTCTCAATCGTCAGTGAGTGGTTGGCGGATAAGTGGCTTTGTCAGTGACATCGACAACCTAATTATCACGATTACCAGTGACACTTGCAGCCGCATGCCAGCTGCTTGTTTACTCTTAAGGGTTATTGAAACTGAGGGTAAGAAACAAGGGTGGATGTCTGGATAGATGGATGACTAGGAAGGAAGGAAAGAAGAAAGAATGGTTGAATGACTGATGGAAAAAAAGTAATGGATGGATGGATGGAATAAATAAAGAATAAATTGAGAAAGGAATAGATGAAGAGAAGTAAGAATGGATAAATACTACGCACTCAGATTTTTATGACACCGATATCTCGCAATGTTCACAGAATCTTACTTCCCCCCCCCCCCCGCCCTCTCTCTCTCTCTCTTCACACTCTCTCTTTCTCTCTCCCTCTCTCTTTCGTACTCCCTCGAGACACATTCCAAGCAGTCACACACACTTGTCACATTCCAAATGGAGCTCTTAAAACCCCTAGCAGGTACATTAAACACCATGACTCTACACTGGATTAAGTAATGAGCGACTGTTTTATTTCAAGAGGGAAATGGGCAGGATAATTACCTGCCAGTAGATCGCTGCATGGGAGCCATCTCCGAGCGGTCAGGCCTCGGGAAATGAGTGCTGTGTCTGTAGCTTATAGCCACTGAAATACTTTCACATCTAATGCATATTGATTCTTCCATCATCATTTCAGCCACGGACATCACCTTTTTGCGTATTAGGACTCGCTTCCTCCCCCCCCCCCCCCACACACACCCTTCGGTCTCCTTCTTCTGTGTTAGTACAAGAACAATGAATAGTATCTGCTCCTCGTCTTTCTAGTCTCCCTGTACCAAAACAACGGCGTCGACGTCGACGATAATGACAACGACGATAACAAAAACAAAAGTAAACAACAACAACACAACAACAACAATAGCAGTAACAACGACAATGACAGCATCTAAAAGAAAAAAAAAAACGATGACAACGACAAACGACAATGACAACTAAAAAAAAAGAAAACAAGCTAAGCATCAATTTCACGTCTTTCCTACTTCAAAGCAGAACATGAGCAGTTCCTACTTTCCATACAGAACAACAATAGCACCGACGATGACGGTGACAACAAGAAAAATAGTAACAGTAGTAAACAAGTTACATTGTTCATCCCCATTCTTTCCTCTAAAAGTACAGTCAACAATGACGGTTCTCTTTGAGAGTTCTTCATCGAGATGTCCCAAACACAGACATTTTAGCACACTGTGCATGGAAATACTTATGTACTGCAGGGTTTTCATCTTAAGACTTCCATCTCGATGGCTGGTGATTCTACTATAGAACCTTTCGTGGCTAAGCTACTTTCTTTGGCCAGAACAGGGAGAAATGAATAAGAACGGGGAAAGAGAATGGCCATTTGTTGAATCATTCAGATTCAATGCAAAGGACATAAAGTAGTGTTTCTGGTCTCTCTCTCTTTCTCTCTCCCCCCCCCCCCCCTCCTTTTTTTTTCTTATGAGAGCACCTCTTTGTACTTAAAGCTATACGACTTCTTTTTCTTTCGCTGCTTTTGAGTATTCTAGAGTTTAGAGACAATCGATTGTGTAAGTGGAGGGAATTTCCAACAAGAGAGAAAATAAACAGCAATGCAACTGTGCACATGTCCAAAAAGGAATCCTTGCAAGGTCTGAAATGCGTCGTCACTGGTAACTTCATACGCACGTATCTTTTGTAACAGGATGAGGCTATTTGGACGGAGAACATTGCTGTGCTCCTGGAGTGCACAAACGAGACCTAGATCTATAACTTTGCATTACCACTGGAAGTCTTTGACTGATGTCGGAACTTGTATCAACGACATCATAGATCTCAGAAACAGTACTGGGATTTGGTTTTCTACCACAGTACTGATCATGATTCTAATTACGAAAATGAAGCTTCAGTAACAGATTGGACTTTTAGTAATATCTGAACCTCACCAGTTTGTATTGAATATTCGTTGCTGATATACTTGTGACATGAGAAAATTTGATGGGCCATTTTACGATTAGCTTAGTTGCCATGTTCGGCTAAATCTAACATGTGATTTAAAGTCCCCTCCTCACTCTTTTGTCACTCTACTCTTCGTTAATTTCCCTCTGACTAATAAAGCTTTCCTCGTTTCGTCCCCTCTCAGTTTTCTGTTATTTTCATTTCTCTTCAACGTCAACATTACTGTTGTTTTAATTTCGATGTCAGGAGAATTTTTGCTCATCTTTGCTCGGGCTGTGGCATCGTGTTCCATCTTTCTGATCCTTGGGTTTTCCAGCCATTTCTAACACCATTTTCTCTTTTTGTTTTGGTTGTTTTTTGCTTGTTCTGTTAACTCATCTGAAAGTTTAAGCGGAGTATATGATTCAGCGGGAACCGAGCGATCTGCCAAGTTTTATATCGGAGCAGGAGGTTGCAATGCCGTAAAAAATGTTCCTTCTACTTCTTCATTTTGTTGGTTTGATCTAATCAGTTTTGCGTGCATTTTGGTGCTGATTATGTTAACAAGGGCAAACCAAAAATAGGGGGGATCTGTTTTGCCTCGACAAGAATAGGAGTTTTATTCCTGTGTTGATTTAATTTTCTTTGAATTTTTTTTTTTTTCGAAAATTTTGAGAGAAATGGTGGCTGGCATTATGGGTGGATTTCTTTTCTTTCTTTTTTTTTTTTTTTATATGGTGGTGAATCTGCAGTAACTGTTTCTTTGAAGCATTTTTTTTTATCTATTCTCCTCAGTGCATTTCAAACACATCCTTGTTTTTTTAAAAGTATATGCACCTATCTGTTAGATAATTTTGCTCGTCTTTGATTCGATATAGTGTGCTCCTTTCATGCCTTGACAGCCCCTTTCATGCCAAAGAATCCGTGGTGCAGACAATCTTCTCATGATAACGAAACAGCCGGTGCACTCATCTGCCACGATCAGGTTCCTTGTCAAAATACATGTATGCCATACCGGAGTGACGATCAAGTCTTTGGATGAGCTTCTCGACATGCACTCACACTGAATGCAAGTGCCATTACTATACTACTACAGAATTGCTCACAGTGTTCTTGTGGATAACATTTATTCATGGACAATAGAGGGAAATAAGAGAGTGTGCGACAAAGAGGGTCACACACATGTTCACATAGGCGTTTGCTCTCTCTCTCTCCCTCTCTCTCTCTCTCACACACACACACACACACACACACACACACACACAGCTAGAGGGAGAAAAAGTTAGAGAGAGAGAACAATGGGAAAAAGAAAAAGAAATAATGAAAGATTTATTTTATTTCCTTTTGTTGAGCTACTATACTGTCTGATCTGTCTCTCTCTCTTTACATTTCTCTTCATCTTCCTCTGGTTTCTGTCTGTATATCTGCCGGTCTTTCTATCTGTCTGCCCCTCTCTTTCTCTTCGTCTCTCAATGTCTGTTGTCTGGATCTCTCTCCTCCTCATCAATCCTTGTGTTCCCCAGTGACCTCTCTCTTTCACCTCTTGTCTTGGCGATCCTGTGGCCAGCTAATTAATTGTCTTCCACTAGCTGGGACTGTTACATTTCCGGACTATCTTTCAGTTTCT
>JBCAUA010052124.1:0-11589 GCA_038406235.1 Peronia verruculata
GCAAAATCTACAGGGGTGTACCCTGACAACATGGGATGCCACAGCCTGCCCACGTGTATGGTGTCAATTTGTTGGTGCGTTTGTCCTTTTTTTGTAAAAACTTTTGTTGGACCTCTTTTATGTCAAATAGTCCAAGCACTTCCAGTATTCTAGTGGTCACTATGCAGCAATGATTCTGATAGTTAGAACCATCAGACCAGACAATCACATTTGATGTGACAAATGTGCGAAGAAAGTTGCCTACAAGAGACGTGAATTTATGTCCCCCGTCATGGTGTTTGTACACTGTATAGTTTTTATAGTTCTATAGCTTTCTTTATGGTTCATTGTTGTGCAGTAGTGTTTAGATGTTAAGAAGACTTGATGGGGATCAACAGCCAGTGCTGTTATGTCCTTTATTTGTTTGGCATTCTTGATATCTGGGTTCATCTCATCCGTCGCTTTGTTCTTTGTTCAGTATGAGCTTTGTAATTGCCCTCTGACAGTTCCCTGTTCAAAACTGCAACCTGTGTCACAGTGTCATGCTTGTATCTCCTTTCTTCACTTATGTATCCCAGTATCAGCATCGTCATGGAGGATGTCCATAAATTTCAACAAGGGCAATGGCCCAGGAACCTCACTACAATAGCACTCATACAAGGTGGCTCAAAAACAGTTTCTTGCTGTTCACCCACCAATAATGTGAGAGAGGGTGCCAAATGGAGAGAATTAAGAGACATTCAGACCACTGGTGCTTTCTTATCTGAAATAGCATTTGGAGCAGACCTGCCAATTTTTCTGTTTGTGAGATTCTGACCCTATCCTTCCAAATATCCCTGGAAACCAAAGGTGGCTATGGACAAGGCTTTTCTCACATGAACTTTTGTCAAGAATGAAATGGTGTTGAAACCAGAACTCTGGTCGTGACTTTGTATTCTTGTGCAATATCTTTTTGGAGCTTTCTTTACATGTGCGATAATGACAGAATGTTTGTGTTCTCATATCATTTCTTACAATTTGTTGAAAATATTCTGCCATTGGTCATTATATTTTTCAGAGTATAGCAACTGCAAGGTTTTGCTGTAAGTAAGGTTTTATCACCACTTTGCATTTATTTCTGTTCCTATTAACAGACATATAATTAATGAAATATTAAGGAAAAAAACGGGACCACAAGAAGAAGTTGACTTGATCCGAGAATTTACTTTAAGCCAGTTGACTTCTCACGGGTTCCATCATCATCGATTTTTCAGTTCTAGCCCAGCGACTTATGTCTCATTTTGATTGCCCGTGAGACACATTTTGTTTTCAGTGCACAGAACAGTGTATAAATTAATTAATTGAATGGCCAGTCAAATAAGTTCACAGTATGGAGTATGAGTAAAGAGGGAAAAAAAAACCGACAGATATTTATCATAGTTATTTTACCGATGTCAAATCCCAAAACTTTATAGCTTACCTAAAGCTTCCATTAGAAAAATGAAAGTTTCTATAGAAATATCTAGAAACAAAACAGTGACTGAAGCAAAGCAAACATATTGAGAAATTTACCCAAAATTATTATGGACAGTTGAGGAATGTGAAGATTATGTTTTGATATATTTGTAGATGTTCACTTTGTTGAGTAGTCCATTTATTTTGGGATGTGGGTATACTACTGGAATTAAATTGTCATGTGACATGTAGATTCTAAGGTGTGTTCTTCATTGTTCCAGTGAGAGCTAGATGTTCAATGCCATGGAGTCGGTGACTTGTTCAGAAATGTTTGTTACACTATTACACCTGTGCTGGGATCTCACATTAATAAGGCTATGGAACACTGCTGGGTGTTAGATGATGTGAGTGGAACATGCTAAACTATTGATTTCTCCTCATTGACCCACACTCCATTATAATTATATTGTCTGATTGATGAATTTGGTATGATCAGATGAACATCTGATTTATAACTGTCAAATGATCAGGTGAAACATCTGAGTGAGGAATGTTGTATGATCAGATGAAACTCAGGTTGATAAATAATGTACGAGTGGACAAAGCGAGTTGGCTGTGAAATAGGTCTTTGTTGAGAGAAATTGGGCTTTACTGTCCACACAATCACAGGGGTTCACTTTAAACATGAATATTTCAGCAGAGAAGAATCACAGACAGATTTTTTCTCCATGAAAGTCAGGGGATGTTAATATTTCAGCGCTTTTTTGTTTGTTACCCCAGACATGTCTGTCACCCGCTCATTGGACCTACATGTTAGCGTTAGGGTGGACTTGCACTGGTCAAGAGTCTCATACATGTTAGCGTTAGGGAAGACCGTCACCCGCTCGTCAGACCTAGGCCTACATGTTAGCGTTAGGGTGGACTTCCGCTGGTCGAGGGTCCCAGCAGGTTAAGCCAGCAGGGTTGTTCTATTATTTGCTATATACTGAATCTGGGGTAACAAACGAAAAAGCGCCAATATTTCTTTGTGCTAGCACCAGTAAGCTGTTTTATTATTTGATTTTTTCTCTTACTGTTAGTGTTACATTATATTATATTGATACTTTTCAGCCACCCACAGAAGCCTATCTTGCACTCACTATCATTTATTGTTGTTGTAATTAATCTAAGCTACTGAGAAGTTAAGAGATGACCATGTAGAACGTGTGATTGTTTAGTTATGATTATGTCTGCTAATTCTTGTTGTTTTTTCTGACCAGTTAATGAACATTCATTTATAAATTAATAAATTTAGGATGTGCAGTTTATTGGTTATATGACTTTATTTGCTCACTCAAAAAGTTCCGGACTTCTCGAGTCAAGTGGGTAGTCCTGAGTTTTGCTGTTGACTATCTCCACCTGATACTTGTGTGCATGTGCTGGCTGTTGTCAACTTACATTATATATCAAGGACCACTTTTGCATCAGCAAAGTCAAGAGCTCTGACTGCTACAGAATTGCCCTGGCACTGCAGGTCACAAACCTCTTAATCAGATCAATGTTCTCCTACAGACTAGGTATGAACATTTTGCCTCAGGCATGCTGAACTTTGTGATTGAAGATCTTCCTATACTCTCAATAGATTTTTCATAATTACTCTTCCCCATACCCTTTCCCTTAGTGGGAACTAAACCAGCTCCTGTCAGCCTAAGCAGAATTCACTGTTTTTCATGGTGTAGATTTTTTGTTAATTCTGTGGTATCAGTACACATTAGTGGGGTGAACTTGCTATACTTCCATTTTTAACGTCATGGGAAGGTGCGGAGAATCATATTGTGCTCACAAGGCTTAGTGTATTCCTGTTGTGGATCTCATCTTTGGACAACTGCAGATCCATCTCTGCAGTCCAGTCTGTCCCCTGAGTCTGTGAGTCCCCTGTCTGTGCATTATAAAGTGTACATTACATGTAACGTACTACGCTTGATGCAGCTTTCTAGGAACAGTGTTCCATTTCTTAGTCTGATGTCTTTGTTGTTGAAGCGGGCTGAGTTTTCTGGAGCTTCAGGGTCAAGAGAGTGATTATGTGTCACCCATATTTTGAGGATATTTCTCCAAAAGGTGTTTCCTGCCAACTCAAGGCCTTTAAATTCTTTTTTTTGGGTTCATTTGCTTCAAAAGCTGCCAGACCCTCTACTGGGGTTAGGCAGTCTATGGGAATTATAGCCCAGTCCTGTCTACTTTGGCTGATAAGTCTTTCTGCCTAAGCTACATACATAGAAGTCTGTTTGTTTGAAATATTAATCATTCAAAGACCACCCTTTTCATATGAGCCACACATGGAAGTTCTGTTGACTTTTTTGAAGTAGATCTAATGTTTTTGTTTTTTTTTTCATAAAATTATATCTGAAGAATTTTTTTCTGTTAATTTTGTACAAATATGTAAGGGGATTCCAAGATTGTGCTTAGTATATACTGGCCAAGGAGCTTATACTATTTATACTGCAGAGCCGACTGATGACATCACACATGCTGAGTGTGGAGCCATGCTCATGGGGGCAAGACACCTAGTTCACCCTGTTGTTATTATGTTACCTTGTGTTCAAAATTTCATGAATGAATGAAATTCACACTGTCATTGTCTCATGATTGCAAGTCTGTTGTATTCTGTCCTTGCTGGAGCTTTCGATTAAAAAGTAACAAATCCGTTTATTTGCAAGAAAAGATTTATTACTGTAAAGGATGCCAAGCATAACAAAATACCAATGCCTCCATGGCAATGGTGTCCAGTGTTGGCATGCGAGACACAGAGTGTTTTGTTAAGGTGATGCCATCAGTCGCCTCTCCAGTATAATAGTATAAGCTCCTTGATACTGGCTAAATCCATACATTTTAATGATGTGAATTTTGCCCATGATGGTAAGAGCTCTTCTTGACCAATAGTATAATATCTTCTCTATTTGTTTCTAGCTGCTCCTCCCAATTCTCTGTGGTTTCAGCTGCTGGCAGCTATACTAAAGACCATGCCAAGGATCCTCGCCTTGTCCTCATTTTGTCCTAAACTCATAGCCAGACTTTTTCCTTGTTCAGTGTTAAACTTGACAGATCAAAAACCTATTTTGGCAAGAATTTTCCTGAAGTTTCTTGAATTTTGAGAAGTAAAGTGGTTTCTTCTGCATAATGACTGATTTTGACATACAGCGGAACTTTGATATTACAAAATCGGAACTTCTGAAGTTTCAGTAGTAAAGAAAAGAATATGCAGTCCCATTTTATTTCTTTATTCTTTCATGTAATGAAATCTTGGAATTTACGAAATGCCAGTCCTCCCGATCTCAATATAAAGAAATAATTTTCCCAGAAGTGACAAGCAAAAGCATGTGGCGGCATGCGGAAGATATTTAAACTGAGCTTGCGACCAGCTTTTTGTTTGTTCATCCACTCATACCTGCTGGGACTGATTACACACTAATGGTTAAAGGCGAGACATTTATGTGATACCTATGCACAACTTATACCTCATCTCATTATCAAGAGGGCTATCACATAACACATTAGTGTTAATGTTATGTTATTTTTTTCACAGTTGTGGACAGCTGAGATAACCACCCCTACAGGAGGTTGAAAAGCTTATAAAAACCACAACCACATACCTATGCAGTTGGCTAGGCCCAGGTAAAACAATCTGGGATGGAGACGATGTTTCTTTGTTCATGCAGGTGAAAGTAAAGTGGTCCAGGCAGGGCTTGCCGGTTTGGGGAGACGAGGAGTAATCTTTACCGTGTTAAGGAATTTTCTGTGCATATTGTAGATCTAACTTGCGCAGAGTGTGGTCTTGGAATGGCCATCAGTTAAACTGGGTTTATTGCTTAACCTACACATTGCAGCCCATTACTCTGGTTTTCAGGGTGAAGTAAAATGTATCATTCAGTAGCCTACCAGTTTCAATATTTCATTGTTAAAAAAAATGGTTTTATTTATCGTTAAGACATTTTTTTTGCGCGAAATGCATGCACAGGCTTTGAAAGAGGATGCTTATCAGGGGAAATAATTAATAGTAATGATGAGTCAATGGTTGTCCCCATTGTGTTGTGGTCTCTCTTGGATATTAAGATATAAAATCCTTGTCCCTTTGATTTCTTTATGGTACAGATTTGGCCGTTTACTGTTTCAGGGCAAAAAAGCTCAAAATTCAAAATTGCTCAACGTGGTCATGTATTTTAAAGAGCATCCAAAGGTCTTCTGGAAGATATAGTTTTTAAGCTGCAGATTCTCCGTTACCTGGTAAGAGGCAAAAGAGTTACCGCCCCCTGTCATTCAAAACCCTAAACTGTTGAGGAGAGTCAGTTTTCAGCCTCCAAAAACATAAATCAGGCTTTAAGTCAAATTGTGAGTAATGTGGAGTTATTGGTATCACTGTGAAGGATTATCATGTGTCTTTCTGTGTGTGTGAAGTTTTTGTTCTACTTCAAGTAGAAGTTGAGATATTGGCAAATGAAGACAATAGGAGTGACCTGTTGTTGCAGGAAAATTTAGTGAGAAAATTAATGGTAGGTTTTGAGCTTTTACTCAGTTTGACTAGTGCATTTTCATCCTGTTGTGTCCTGTACATGAAATGTGTTTATTTTTTCAATGCCAGTGAGTTGATGTTCTTCAGTAAAGTTTATCTAAACAGCTCACCCTCTTTCTTTTTTTTTTTTAAATTTGTTCACAACAACTCTAGGTTTAAATAAAACAGTTCACCACCTCTCTCAGTGGTTGCAATAGCTCAGTGGTTTCTCTGCTGGTCTGTGAGTCTGACGAACATTGGATCTGACGTGTGGGTTCATGTCCTGCTAAAAGTCTTGGTTTTTTTTAATTTTTGAAATTTTTTTGCTGTTAGAGTAAATATATAAGAAAGTCCAGATCCTAAAGGATGGGGGTGGAGATAGCTCAGTGGATTAGAGCCAAGATGCTGACAGGCCAGGATCAAACCTCACACCAACCAAGAGGCAATGGGAACAAGAAAGGCAGAGCAAGAAGGAACTGGCTTGAAGAATGAGCAAAAGAAGAATAAAAAACAAAGAGAAAAGAAAGGAAAATCAAGAAAGAGGAGGTAATATTTTTTTTGTGGAAAAAAAAATGAAATAAAAAATGGACAAAAACACATTCACTCCCTCACTTGTTTTTCTCCTGATTTTTTTTTTCTCTTGCCTCCTGATGGGGTTTGGTCCCAGCCTGTTGGTTCTGGCTTCTGTCAGCATCTTGGCGAGGGCTCTAACCCACTGAGCTATCTCCACCCCCATCCTTTAGGATTTGAGCTTTCTTATATATCTACTCTACCTACTGCAAAAATGTTTTTTAAAAAAATTAATAAACCCAGGACTTTCAGCACAACATGAACCCACACATGTCAGATCCACTGTTTGTGAAACCCATAGATCAGCAGAGAAACCACTGAGCTATTGCTACCACTGAGAGAAGTGGTGAACTGTTTTATTTAAATCTACTGTTGTTGTGAACAAATTTTTAAAAAAAAAGAAAGAGCGAAGAGTTGACTTATTTAACCCTTTGAATGCCAAGAATCTGTGATCATTGTTAACTATTGAAAGCCAAACATCCAATCCACTTCAAATTTTTTTTTTTTTTTTTCTCAGAACAAATTCATAACGAATATTTTGTTTGATATAATATCTAAAAAGTTAAGTATTTACTACGCTCCATTGAATACAGAATTTTCTATAAATTTTTGAAAATGCCATGTACTGATATAGCAAAAATTCAAATTTCGTCATTTTTTTCAAACTAAAAACCCAATTTTCTCTAAAACTTACCGACCGAATTTAATGCGTATGTGTAACTTTTTAGGTTTTATAGTAACAATGATGCAAAAAAATTAGGTTTGAATCGGTTTCGAAACAAAAAAACGGGTTTTGAGAAAAGCTTATTTTCAGCGAAAAAATGACGAGTTTTTTTATTAGGCTTTCAGGCTCGGAACAGCCTTTTTTTTTTTTACATATAGCTCTCTTTTCTTGACTTCTGGGCCTCTTGTTGCCGTTATATTGCATTTTGCTCCCCACCCCCCCATCTTTATAAGAGCCACTTTTGGGTTCTTAGGAACCTCTGTGTGCCCCCATAACATTTTTGAGTGCAAACCAAGAGTGTTTTGACCTTAACTAGGACTATGACATATTATACTCGACAACTGAGCTATTAGTTGCAGAAAGAAAGCAAAATTGCCCTATTTAAGTACATGTATCAATGTTTCAGCAAACTAGTATAGTATGCAGTGTATTATCTAGGTTGAAATAACCCACCCATGAAAGATCAAAGAGAGAGAGAGAGAGAGGGAGAGGAGGGGAGGGGAGGGCAGAGAGAGAGAGGGAGGGGAGGGGAAAGAGAAGATGTATTATCTGCTACTAGTACTGTGTATTGCATGGGACAAGTGTGAAGTTTCTTCATCATTATCCAATTGCAGACGCTATTATATTTAATTAAAAGCAGAATGGAATCGAACACACTACTTTTAGCTTACAAATCAGATAAACAGAAAAAGAATGAACAGAGAAACAGACAAGATAGAATTTGTGGGACATTTATTTCCATTTTATATGTAGCTTTAAAATCCATCCATCCCTCCATCCATTCACATCCATTCATCCATCCATCCACCCATCCATCATACAATGTTGCATTGAGATAAGAGGCAAAGAGAAAAAAAAACATACATGACACAAGAGGTCAAACAATTGTAATGTAAAATCTCCAAAATGTTGTGCTTGTACATGTAGATGGTCAACCATTATGTCACTGAATGTGCCTTCAAAGGAAGCTGAAATACAGTCTTGAAAATATGCACTAGATATTAATCATTAATTAACACTTAAATACATGTATATGGAATGGATATCTCTGTTATCATAATGCGTATAATATCATTTTTTTTTTTTAATACAGAATGAACAAGGCTTATCATGACTTTGCCGAGAAACTCATTTTGGAGGTGCAGAAGAGACCTCTTATGAGTCATCCAGACCATAAAGACCGCTACAAGATTGACTTGGAGTGGACAACAGTGGCTGCTGAAATGGATTCTACTGGTAATTATTGTAGTAATAACGTACTATTATATTATGTGCAATTCATATATGGACATCCACTCAAATGTAGGCCTGCACCAACTGATACTTTGCGCTAAAATAGAACTTGAAAGCACTAGAAATCGCTTTTCTGGGTACCCAGAGCCTATCTTTAACAAGCTTTAAATGTCATTGTCAACCATGTTTGCATTATCAAACTGCCAGGAGACAGACAGACTGGTCAGGAAAAGTTCAGCAAACTCATTCCTAATGTCCAGAGCTTCTTGGCAGGGTCTGCCAGTCATCGCTGAACTGTTCAAATCTACAGTGTCCTGTTGTATCTCATAGTTCTCAGCTGTGAGCTCCGTACCATCAAAGCCATCTCTTTTTCTCACAAAGTTGTTCAGTACAAAACATGCCTAAACAATTTTCACTGCATTTTCTGGAAGCATGTTAAGGGTAGTTTTGAGAATGGACCATTTCCCCACCATAATGCCAAAAGCACATTCAATGCTTCTTCTTGCACAGGAGTGCCTGTGATTATAGATCCTCCGAACATTGTCCAGTCCACGATGGGAATATGGTCTCATCATATTCATCAGGGGAGGATAGGCTTCATCTCCAAAAAACACAAAAGGCAACGGTTGACTCCCATTGATGCTCTCAGGAGGCGGAATGGGCAAGCTGTTGCTGTAGGTGGCTCTAACAAAAGAAGAATGTTTAAGAACTCCACCATCCGAATAACGTCCAAAGTCACCCACATCCGCGGCAATGAAATTTGATTGAGCATCACACACTCCTTGTAACACAATCGAAAATGTTTGCTTATAATTGAAATAGGCACTCCCTGAATTAGGAGGGCACTCAATTTTTATATGTTTCCCATCAATAGCACAGAGAACATGGGGGAAATTCCAGCGCTGTGCGAAGTCCGAAGATACTGTTTGGAAACCTTCACTTGTCAGCTCTGGTAGCTCAACAGGTTTTACTTGGTCCCAAATTGCGGTGCATGTCTCATAAATTATATTCCTCACTGTGGTTGCCCCCATTCTGACCTGATAGTGAAGGCTTTTTGCAGTTTCTCCAGTGGCCAGATATCTGGGAAAATAGCATTGATAATCTGAAGATAAATTTAAAGACATGATGTACATGATTTATAACAATGAAAAATATAAATGTATATCTGATGCATTTTTTTTTCTATTTTTTTTTTTCAGTTGAGGTTGTCAAGAGGCAGTGGCAAAATTTGAGAGGTTCTTACTGCAAGAACCTTGCGGTCCAACACCAGCCAAATGGGTCTGGGGCTAAAAGTGTCCCAAAGTTTTATTTATTTGACCAGATGTCTTTCTTGGCCTGGCATATGGCCCATGCCCCTGTTCATGGAAACTATGGAGTGCAGCAGCTAACAGCACAGGAGAGTCAGGAGTTGGTGGTGGAAGATACCACTAGCGGTCACCAGGAGGCTGAACCTTCAGTCTCCTCGACCCCAGAGCCAACTCCATCAAGCTCCTCTGCCTCTGCCTCAACCTCCACCCTTTCCATCACCCTCAGTAGCAGTCAGCCAAGCAACAAAAAGCATCCCCAGGTGGAACCCTCACCAGGGTGGGAGGAAGCTGCAGCTGCCTTCCTGACAAGTCGGCAGCCAAAGCCAGGGAGTCCGGAAATGGATTTTTTTAAGGGCTTAGTCCCTATGGTGCGGGAATTATCACCCTGCAACAAGCAGTTGTTTTTTTGAGAGGTTACCAATCTTTTGATTAAAAGATTAGAAGAGCAGGGCCAAGGAGACCTGCTGAATGTTTCCTATGTTTAAAGTAAGAACTCATTATTAAACCGTGGTTGTGAATTTGTTTTTAATGTCTTTCTTATGTGAAACTTTGAATGGGTGTGTGTGGTACAGTTCAGCTCAAGGTATATATATATTACAGGGCCTACTGCCTTTCATGTCTGAGTTTCTTCAGAACATTATTATTACGTCAAATTGTCAGTCTTTTAAATTATAATATGTATAATGTATATATGATATGTACTTCGAGCCAACAGGCCAAATAGTATTTTCAACTACCCATAAAAAGAAAAAACAAAACATCATAGACTATATTTTGTTTAAATAAGATTACTTATAGAAATTGAAAACTGGTCAGAAGACAATACATATATTTGAAAAGAGGCACTAAAACTGACTATCTGAAAATGTAATGGTTTACTTTCAAGGGGAATGTCTTCAAATCAAAACCACATAATCCTCTATCATCAAGAGCAAAAGAACACGTTTAGTCGCACTTGGGGGACAGTGTAGTGTGTGTACCTCTGGGCCAAATGTTTACTTTCTGTTCTATGTGTCCTAACTGAATTGTATTGAATGACATTCTGAATACATCCTCATCGCTATATAGTCAAGATTACAAGCTTTACAGACATAAATTTTATTATGAAGAGTCTCGAACAAGACGAACAAGACGCCATAACAGAAGGTTCAAATAGAAATTATTTTGTCAATACAAAATCTGAGACAGGTCAGTCAGATAGAAGTCATGGGAAAACTCTGTAAAAGATCCCACATTCCAAAAGTCACTCACTGACTGAGAGGTTAAAAGTTGATCTTGCACCCAGGGTAACTGAAACGTGGTGTAAAGTTTTAGTATCCTCAATGACCAGATGCAGGTGGCTAATAACGGGTATCAGATTATTCTATACTTGTCTTGAGAGAAGGATGGCCATGGAAAGCCTGTCACAACTTCCAGTAAATCATTCTATCTTCTGTCCTCTATTTTCACTCATGATTGTCGAGCTAGCGCACGTAGGAAAGCAAGTTCTCACAATGCAGCGAATGTGAAAAAAGACAAAATTTACAGTGGAAAAGTGGGTGTCAGATCACTGTAGTGAATTATACATATGTATGCGACATCAGATTTCTTCTTTGTCATTACATTCTTCTTATATATATGTATGCGACATTTTATACATATGTATGCGACATCAGATTTCTTCTTTGTCATTACATTCTTCTTCTTTTAGGCGGACCCTCCATAGACGGCACGCGGCACATGACTTGTCGGCACGTGCCATGCCACAGGCTAAAACCCCTCCCTCCATAGGCCATAGCACGACATCACAACACAACACATCACAACCTATCATGGAT
>JBCAUA010052135.1:0-11588 GCA_038406235.1 Peronia verruculata
TGTCTGTCTGTCTGTCTGTCTGTCTGTCTTTCTGTCTGTCTGTCTGTCTGTCTGTCTGTCTGTCTGTCTGTCTGTCTATCTATCTATCTATCTATCTATATTGTTTTTCAACTATACTTATGTATATGTATGCAACATAATGAAAACAAATATCTATATATCTATAAAACTAATTATATTGTTTTTTAACTATACTTATGCATATGTATGCACCATAATGAAAACAAATATCTATGTATCTATAAAACTAATTATATTGTCTTTTAACTATACTTATGCATATGTATGCAACATAATGAAAACAAATATCTACATATCTATAAAACTAATTATATATTATATCTATATCTAAATCTACATCTATATCTATACCTATGTCAAATATCTATATCTATATCTGATTCTATATTTATATCTATATGTATAACGTTTATATATATCTATATGTTATATCAAAAACTATATCTTATATCTATATCAACATGTATTGTCTTCATCTATATCTTATATCAATATCTCATAATTATCTTATATCTATATCTATAAGTTTACCTATTTATATATGTATATCTATATCTTATATCTGTATCTAAATTTTATATCTGCATCTTAATCCTATCTATCTATCTGTCTGTCTGTCTGTCTGTCTGTCTATCTATCTTTCTATCTCTATCTGTCTGTCTGTCTCTCTGTCTGTCTGTCTGTCTGTCTTCCTATCTATCTATCTACCTACCTACCAATCTAGGTATATCATATATCTATATCAACATATATTTCTGTATCTATGTCTTATATCTATATCTACTATATCTATATATATATATATATATATATATGTCTATATCTTATATCTATATGTCTATCTATATCTATTTCTATATCTTATATCAATATCTTATTATGATCTTATATCTCATATATCTATATTTATATTTATATCAATATCTTATATCTGTATTTATATCTATCTATCTATCTGTCTGTCTGTCTGTCGACCTGTCGGCTTCCTTTGTCTGTCTATCTGTCTGTCTATCTGTCTGTCTGTCTGTCTGTCGATTTGTCGGCTTCCTTTGTCTGTCTGTCACGTAGGCAGTCTGAATGGCTTTCTATGGATTCTTCAGCATGATAGAAAGGAACAGATCATAGTTCGCTTCCAATTGTTGTGATGTGTAGATATTTCTGTTGTTTTTTTTCTGTATTTTGTTTGTTTGTTCGTTTTTTTCATGTACACTCCTTTCTTAGAGCCGTTTGCGTCTACTAAGACCTTTCCTTGAGTGCGCATAAAACGTGAACTGATGAAAAGGCTTTCAGTTTTTACTAAAAAAAAAAAAAAACCCAAAAAACTCAGAAACTAGGGGGAAAAAAGCGTACAACAGTAATCAGGCTTTGTCGAAGTACGTCGATCGCATTCTTTTGCCTTCCCCCTGCCTCCCTCTCTCCTTCCTCCCTCTCTTTTTCTTCTCTCTCCCCCTCTGTCTCACATAACAAACTAGAGTGACTGATGAGAGACACATCTGACTGCATCAATGACCAACGCAGCGGTCACTTAATATATTAATCACTTTTTTTTTTTAATCGGTATCCACGTTACTTGAAGCGTTTCCTCTGAAAGTGCATTCTGCCTAAGTTGTCAAAAGATCAAACAAAATTTGTGACAGGTGATAGAGTGATCTAACTGTAAAACACACACACACACACACACACACACACACACACACACACACACACACACACACACACACACACACACGGGAACTAAAGATGCCTGGGAATGTGAAAGATCGGAGAAGGGGGGGGGGGGTAATAGACGGCACCGTAGTGTGAGGGAGGAAGTATCAAAAGGAAAGATATTCAACGCTATTGAAGATTGATGGAGTTACGTACCAGGTCCGCGACCGACTCGGGGAAAAGGATCGCTGGGCGTGTCGTTTTGTTTACATGTTGTTCATATATGAATCCTGCAGGCCCTTACTTGGCCCTAGAGATTCAAAATAGCCGAACAGAGAGCCCTTCTCCCTTTCCAGTGATCGGGATGGGGAAAAACGTGAGATAGATGAAGATGAAGTAGGCCTACATGTAGTGGCCATTTGTTTTAAGTTTTACTGAGCATGGCGGAAGGGCGGTGAAGTCTAGGGAATGAAAAGCTATGGGATGTGCGATTTTTTATTTATTTATTTTTTTTTTTTTTTTACATTTTTTTTTTTTTTTTTACAAAACACACAAAACAGTGACTATATCATAAAGAGAGGAAAGAGACAGAAAGAGCGAGAGAGAAAGTCAAAGAGAGAGATAGAGAAAAAGGGACAGAAAGAGAGAAAATCAGAGACAGAGTCAGGTGAAAACAGAGACTAAGCAAGAGAGAAAGACAGAAAAGTATGGAATATAGAAATGGAAAAACAGAGCGATGGTTTGAGTAGGATCAGAAAGGAGAGCAAAAGAAAGACAGGGGGGGGGGGGGAGAGAAAATGGGGGATCGAGAGCGACGAGAAAGAGAATGAAGAAGTCGAGCAGCTGGTCAGGAAAGGGAACGAACACAGAGGAAAACAAAGGTTATAATGGAATAAATCCACAGAAACTAGAGAATGTATTGCCTACGGAAACTGTAGTAGCTGAAACTGCCACGAATCTCCGAGCTTGTGAGGAAGCTGTGGAACTTTAACCTGAAGATATACATTAAGTTATTTGATGTAGCGCTGACAAGTTCAAAACTCAACTGCGTGATTCCTTGGTGTCTAGCCCCTCAACTGGCCGAAAACAACAGCGCACTGAGGCGCTGGACCAGTACATGGAGGAGATTTGGTAAATATTATATTATTACGATGACACGAGTGTACAGTTGAGACTCTTAGCAGTGCACAACTACATCAGTCAATCCAATTTGATCCCGTATTTCCTATTCTGTACATAGATGGAAAATCAACATCGCACATTGATAGTATTAATTTTTGGAATTAAATTCTGTCCCAGACTGAAGGTGAAAACACCAACACAACAAACAAACAAAAGCAAACAAGACCAATTGAGAACAACATCATTAACAACAAATCAGACAGTCACATGCTTTACCTTTTAAGAGGAAAATAAATTAATTAGCCACTTGAAAGTACATGCGTTGTAACAACAAAACAAACAAGACACATGCAGCTGAAAACCGTGTAAAAAAAAAAATATATATTTTCGAATGGACATACGTTGTAGGAGGACTCAAAACATGAGAATGCTGAGAATGTAATCAAGCCAGGCAGGTTCTGTAACTGTTGAGGAGGATTTGCCTCCCCATGCCGCCAGGCTCGAAAGCTCTACATAACTTTGTCAGTCGGAACACGACATAGTCCAAGGTTAACCATGTACTTCGTGCTTGGTCACTTAACTAAACCGGACAGTGGTTCAGCCTTGTAGACATCAGTAACCTTGAGGAATTTGGGTTATGTTTATATCAAATTGATGACCTGATATTTTTTGTTTTCTTATCTGGCGCCTCCGAACCACTTGCACACCGATCTCATTATGGAACTGACATGAGCGCCAGACTTTGCAGTGTCCATTCGTGAAAATGATCTCATCCAAAAAACAAACATTTATCACCAGAATTCAGGCCATATGAATTACTGTCATTTAGATGCGATTGGCACATTTTTTTATTTTTTTTTCAGGAAATCTAGATCATTTTGTTAAAGGTGGAAATTATTTAGCTCCCATAACACTGTTACTTGGGAAAGAAATCGTCATTATGTTATGTTGATATCGACAGATAGATTCTTGAGAGATTCTTTTTTAGTTCTAAACAACAGCAATAATAATAATAATAATAATAATAATAATACAAAACTAGAAGAATTATATCTGCCGGCCATTTTTTGTTAGTTTCATTTCATTTAATGCTTATGGGGCACTATTTTGTTTTGTTTATTTTTCACGTGGTCATTTCACCATCGTGTTGCTCGGCATTAATTTATAAGTGGCCACTTTCAAATATACACATACACATACGCTCACAAATACATTCGATATTGATTACAAGATGCATTAATGCAGCAAGAGGGGGTTTCCTTGCTATGCTTGATATGACAAGCAAGGATGTGAAATCCTCACTTCTTCATGCTAATCTATTGCTTCGAAATGATCTGAAGGTTTATAACTCCAAACCATAAGATTATAATGCAACAAGATCTGTATCTCTCTTTCATTGTCGCTGCATTTCGTTTTGTGTGTGTGTGTGTGTGTGTGTGTGTGTGTGTGTGTGTGTGTGTGTGTGTGTGTGTGTGTGTGTGTGTGTGTGTGTCGTTTGGACGCATTTGTTGACAAAGACATTGTTGAAAATAATACATACAAATGAACGGGTCTGAAACTCCTTTAAGGCATGTAAAAGTCTTCTGAAAACGCTATGAGTTGTCCGTTATATATATATTCTTCTCAGTAAGAGAGGAAAAGCATCTCGCGCTTGAGTCCAGAATGTGACGGGCCTCAGTGTAGCTTAATTCAGCATTAAAGAAATATATATATGTCGTGTGTTTTTCGTTCTGGCTGTCGCCAGTGTTGTTTATTGTTTACATTATTCTATTGCATTAACAACATGACTTCGGAAGCAGTTCTTCTCCTCTAGGCTTCTTAATATGTTCTTGAAAAAAAAACAAATGTGTCTCACTTTAGCATATCTAGTTCTGCACTTTATATATATATATATATTTATTTATTTATTAAAGTATTCCTCTATGACCTAGAAAAACGCCCTCAATGCCGTAACTATCCTTAGCAGTATGCCATTTTAGCAACCAAAAACACCAGACTATCTGATATAATTGAACATTCCTCAGAATTAAAATTTGCCTTTTAGAGATAATATTTCTTACCATGACATACCGGAGATTTTGTTCCCGTCATTACTGCCAAGCTGTTCTCTATCATGTTTGTGTTTCATGGACTCTTTGCATTTACCAAGTTTCCTGTCCCTAGCAAAAGTGTTTCAACGTTTCTTTTACCAGTAGAGTCAGCGCTGTATTTGCATGTCTTGTCTACCATTTTTATATCACGGGTAATCTTTCACGCTTTGTTCGCTCTGATCCCCCTGAAACTGTTGTTAATTCTTATCTACACAAACGTGTGAAATATTATCCATACCTTTCCCTCTTTCTTTATTGCACTCTCTCTATCATTCTCTGTTGTTACCTCTCATCCTCTCTTTTGTCTCTTTCCCTTTCTCTTGATCTCCTCAATACTCTTTTTTATTATTATAAATTATTATCATAAATATACCACTCATCACTCTCTCGTTCTGTCTCTAGTCAGCTAAAGCATTTCAATACAGCCATAATTCGTTTTTTTCTTCTTTTTTTACCCATTCCTGTGCAGGTGAGAAGACAAGAACATGTCCATGCAATGGAAGTTGTGACCTTTTTCCAGTGTGTTGTCGTTTCGAGTTCCAGTGAACTTATATTCTCGAGCTTTCAGTGCTTTCGTCGTGGTGGTGAACTCTCCTTTTGCTTTACACTACTAATCCTAGAGATACTCAGCCCTGTTGTTTACATTGCAGACCATATCATATAGCTAACAAACAGCACATTATGAATTGTTATTGAGAAGTTTATTAGTGTAAATGCCATTATAAACAGCGGAAAGAAAAATAGGGTAATTTTTTACGCAGTTAAAAAAAAATCATGTAAAAAATATGGCAAAACTTTGGCACCAAAAAATGCCAGTTATACTACCATTAAACTACAGCAAAACACTGTCTAATTATAATATGCTTTTAAGACTGATTTTTAAATGAGACAAAAAATTGGCCAAAAAAGTGCCAACGGGTGGCTTAAAATTACAGCAGTAAAATATCTTGCAGTAAAATATACGGTAAAGTGATTGTACATTCGCAGCAAATAGTTCTAAACTTACGGACCATTTTCACAGTGCATTTTAATTAGAAAAAGACCTGATATTTTGCTAGAATGTTTACAACCTGCGTTAAACTGTCACGCCAAAGGGAGATTGAGAACCTGTCCATCGAATTTTGAATCTTTTCAGTTGGGAGCACTGTTTGCTTATCTGTTTTACAAATAATAATTTATTTACCAGTTATTAAAAGTTGTTGAATAACTCCTCTCTCTGTGGGGTTATGAATACAGTACAGTCCACTTATAGTTAACTCTCTTAAGATAAATTCTTGCTTGAAGAGAGCCCCTCATGGAATTCTTGTTTGTTTGTTTGTTTTTTCCTTTATACTTCTGTTTTTGTTAATGTAAATTGTGTTTGTAGTCAACTGTTTTTTTTTTTTTTCTGGTGCCGAGGAGCTGACTTTAACCAGACGCGACTGTATAAGAATAACAGAAGTTGCAGATCAACTCAGTTTCTGAAAAAATGAGTAGATTTGTCAAATGTTGAAGTTGTCCTCATAATCCACGAAACTTTCAGCATTACATACGATATTTCTACAGCTTTTAGCCATTTTCTTCCTGTTCATGATGTTAATGTCTACGATTACTGTAAGACAAATAAGCAGCTTCTACCTGTGCAACAGTATCCATTTGTATTTAACTGCTGCGCAATTTTAGCCGCCGCCTTTACACGTCAGACAAAGCCGACCGAGGTGTCTCTGCTAATCTCTTGGTTGCCGCAGAGTGTTAGGGTCATGACATGGGCGGCAGTGTTGGAGTTACGACTGTTACTGTTTTTGGCCACTGTGCAAATAATATTATCAAGTATAATACATTACGACAGAATCATCACTTTCAGCCGATGTTTGGAGGAGTGTCATGACAATGGATAGACAGTTGGCACAATTGTCATGATGACCCACACTTAATAACCCTATGTCTCCTTCCTAAGCGGATAATAGAATCCACTGGGATGACCACACGCAGACGGGTCAAAGGCTTAAAGGGAAGGTGACGTATGCAGATATCTAGAGCTGCATTTTCCTCCATGATTCTTAGACTTTGGGGTTAGAAACTGAGAACAGCATGCAGAAAAAAAAAAAAAAAACCAACTGAACAATTAAGAACGGGATCTGAGAAAAAAGAGCTTGTCCTTGTGGATTCCATTCTGGACAGCGTCTTGGAGATTTTTGGGTAAAGAACTGGGTCTGCATTCTCACATGAAACCCACATCAGCAGATGACCGGCCTACTTTCTAATACACTGTAGAAGAACACAGAGGGAGAATCCAGCAGTGACTCGATACAAATCTTTTCCAAGCTGTGCATGGAAGTACTGACGGCGATCAAATCTAAACGCAATATAAAAACATAAGTGACAAGGAGCACAATTGTGACCAAGGTGGAACAGACATCATAGACAAAAGAGAGAAAGCATAAAAAGAAAGAAAGAAAACCGACAGACAAATATGCAGACAGAAAAACAGACAGACATGCAGAGAGGGTCAGTAAAAACTTTTGTCTTTGAAGTCTCCAGTTTTTCTTTCGAGACAGCGTTGTCTAGTGTCAACGTACGTAGAACAATGGGTCACGGTTTGTGACACAACCGGCCAATTTCTCATCTTGAAAGATGTGTCCAATTAAGGTACAGGAAATGTGTTCTTGAAATATTACATCTTGGACATATGGGGTCCATAGCGATGATTATAACACTTGAAACTTTCATGATAGCTGATATTTCATTTGAACTACAGCCACCCGCACTTTTTTAACTTATTTATGTACCCATCAAAGTTACTTCATCTAGCTGTTATGGTCACCGCTGACGCTGGCCAGTTTCTTTTTTTTTTTTTTTCTGTTTTGTTCCGACCAGCAGTGTTTTTCCCACAAAATAGATACACATTGGTTTTTCTTCTCCTTTTACTTTTAACAAAGGACATAGCTTTAAAACTTTAAACCCACAGACGTATACATGTCTACAATACAAAACAAAACACACTCACACTCATACATACACACAAACAACAACAACAACAACATACTGAAAGATTTTTATGCAGGGGAGCTACGGGTAGGTAAAGGTAGGGGGCAGAAGATATGCAAAAGGATCGATATCGATGTCAAGAGAATTCACAGAGAAGGACGTCAATGGATAGGCCACAGATCTCCTATAAGAGATGCTTTGACAAGGATGTTTGAGGAGAGCAGTTACACTTGCATGTAGATTTCTGGTGAACTTGTCTCAAGACCAAATTGAGTGAGGATCTTTCGTTCGTTATCAGAACATTGAAGGTATACAAGGTTATCAAAGTATAGAAGGCCATGGTTCTCACCACATTACTCTGTGGATGTGAATCATTGACGGTCTACAAACGACACTCCAAAAAGATTGAACAATTTCCATACCACCAGCATCAAAAAACTTCTCGGCATAAAGTGGGAAGAGAAGATCCCTGATACGGAGGTGCTCGCTTGTGCAAACGTGTCCAGCATCTACACCATCTTTATGCAAGGCTAGCTGCGCTGGGCAGGCCATGTAGTTCGCATGCCTGACCACCGGCTCCCCAAGAAACTGCAATACGGCGAACTCTAAAATCATAAGCGCTCCCATGGAGAGAGAGAGAGAGAGAGAGAGAGCGCTTTGATGACACCCTGAAAGGTTTCTGAAGGCCTTCAACATCAACCATGTCACCTGAGAGCTGATTGCAATGGATAAACCAAAGTGGCGTTCAGTTGTCCACAAAGGAGCCTAATCCTGTGAGGCCAACCGAACTGCTGCGTCAGAGCAGATACCACCATACCGTGGAATGATGGGGAAGGTCATAATGTAGGTGAAGGTTAAAATGACAAGCGTTTAAAACAAAGATCATTCACACTGACAATTGTCGCTGGTTCTTTGTTTACCTATGTAATAGTTTTTGTCTCTTATTCTAATAAAATCGTTGCGGTGCCCTCGAATATAGATGTCAATGACAGTGCCAAACTGTTCCAATGAAAAGGAATGTTTACTTGATTGTTTATTTGCTCTATTACATGCCTGCATTACATTATTTTGTCTTAGAAGGAAGAGCAGGAATGCCATCGGCATTTGACATGTTGTTGCAATGGAAGATACATGTATTCTCAATTAGGCGATTACTTTAGGGATTGTTCCGCTTGTAGAGTGAACGGAAAAAAAGCTCCCTTCTGCACTTTTTGCTTGAAATCCTGTCTGAAAAGCTCTGAATAACACATGGTATAAGAAAAATGTTGAAAGTAAATGTGTGTGTGTGTGTGTGTTTTTATTAAAAGTTTTAGCACTTTGGTTTCACAACAACACCTTTAAAATCACAGCAGCTGACAACGGTGACTAACTCTGATGCAGACGAAACAGGAGAATAAAAGTAGCATTTATAATTCTTGCATACGAGAGGGTTAAGTATCTGAGGGTTATAGTTATTTCGTGGAATAAATTAGTAGTTCATGTTATCATTTCCAATTATCTCTCCGTGTATCGTGTTTTTGTCGTTGTAATTTTTATTTATGACCTTCACCAGCAAGTGCGTCGCCGTCTCTTTGACGAAAGCCTCCTCTTCCTCCTCTCCCTTTCCCCCTCTCCACTCCCGCGTTTTCTCCTCTTCTCCCCCCCCCCCCCCCCCCCCGTTTCCCATGCCATACTTCTCCTATACTGTGACACTATTAGCGATGTGAACAACATGGGCAAGGCGCCCTTGCGAGCTGAAAAAGTGAAAGCAGAGATGTATGGGGACCATCGTGCCAGGAACAATGACCATCGTTGTGTGAATTTAAATGAACCCCCACACCGAACTGGACGACCGTAAACCCGCTCCCATTAGCCATGCTGTTAGAGAGAGCACGAAGAAAAAAGTTCATCACTACCGATGCCTTCGTCATCGGTGACTTTGCCACTTTGACCCTTGGCTTCATTTATCACCGCAAGGGTAGCTAAGGACAGGTGTTAAACTCATTCCGATGTGTTGTTAAATGCCGAGGAACTTGGGTCACTTGTTGTTCGAGGTCCGTTCTCAGCCGATGTCAAGGTTACCTTTAAATGACCTGGGCGAATGATTTAGATTCTTTTGCGTTGTTTACGTCTTTCTTTTTCTATTTCTTTTTCTTCTTTTTTCCCCAGTTTGGGGCCTGAAATAAATTCCACCTGACCTAGCCAGCGAAGCATAACAGTATCCTTATGTTAACTCTCAGTGGCAATTAACCGCCGTCTGTCAGGCATGTAACTCTAGAATTTATACGACCATCAAAGTGTTTAGAGGGCTATCAGAGGATGCTATCCAGAATCTTTACTCTTGTTAACGTAGCTGGATAGAATAACGTTTCTTCGCTGCCCTTTCATTTTATGATCTTTGCCAATTTAATTCTATAATCATATTGTCTGAACATTTCATCCAGAGGATTTCATTTCAGGCTTTCTTTGGCGATGGAATCTGCCGCTTTATTTCCTGCAATGTTCTTTCAACTCAGTACCCAGGAGAACGCGAGTCCACGGTACTCCACTGCCGATTGGACTGCGACGAAATTGAGGGCGAATTGCTACTCTAGGGAGGTACTTGTCTCTTTTATTTGATTTTGATATAAAGTATAAAATATGTTTAAATAAAAGATACAATGCAAGAATGAGATGCAGATCCTGCAATTGAAAGATCTAAGTTCCTCTCTTGGAAAGTGAAATTTTGTTGACTGCTATGCAACTATTGCAACACAAAAGGACTTGTGTGAAGAAGAAACAATTTTAAACAAATATACTGAACATGTTATGAGTGAGCTGATACAATTATACCCATGTTTGAGACCAACCGCAACAAATACAATAACTTCAAATCAGCAGCAATTCCGCAGGAATGGTGATAATGCCGGTGCTCGCTCGCTCCATTCCCGGACAGGAACATAATAATTATGTACATGTTCAGTGTGCCGTTATTATCCTGAGATTCAACCCGTGTGGAAACAATAGAGTTCCACGCTTGTTGTCAGAGGAAGAGAAATTGTGCGACAATTACATGAAAACACTCCTTGGAAAAGCCATATTCATAGATGATAATCAACAGCAACAACAGTAAATTGAACAACGGCAGAGAAAAATTTACAAACATGCAAGGGATGATGATAGCGATGAGATCATGTCCGCGAAGAATGGACGAAGTTCAAGATGACTTTGACTGATAAAACTGAGGTGTAAACAAATGTACCGTATTCGTGGACCCTCAAGAAGCTATTTCATCCTTCGGAAGTCAACGATGGGAGATCGTTTCGCAGATTATCTGTCCCTCCCAAAAGAGGGACTGGTGTAAAGGGTGATCATTTTGACCAGCCCTATCACTTCCCTTTGCTAGACAAAAAACATGTTTGGCAAGCAGTGTAAAAGAGAAAAATAAAATCCCCTTACTTCTTGCCATTCTAAAGTCTGATCACTGATAAAATTATAATGATGAGAAGAAAACGTTCTCTTTACGTCACAATTTTTCTGGAATTTTTTCATGGCGTATACGTCAAGGAAAAGGGCGCAAAAGTGATTCCCCCCCCCCTCTTTACACTGCTTGTTCAGTCCCTCTTTTGTCTGATAAAGGGAAGTAATAGGACTGAGCACAGAGATCTCCCATTCTAAGACATCAGTAACGCCACGTCATTTTCATTAGAGAACCCGCGTTTCTACGGCCGGGCCTTAGGGCGGAGCGATACTGGAAGATTTTGGACTATTTCACTTTCCGCG
>JBCAUA010052146.1:0-11588 GCA_038406235.1 Peronia verruculata
TTCTTTATGAGTTTTCTTTCAAGACATAATTATACAGATCAACAGTTTGTTGAAAAACATGTTCATTACAACTTTAAGAAATGGGAAGAGTAAATTGAAGGGCCCAAACTAATGTACGCATACAAAAATATTCTAGAGTAAAACAAATAAACTGGAATCTTAATTTCTGGGCCTGTGACAAACTGGGCCTGTGACAAAACTGGGCAGCCCCCCCCCCCCTCCCCACACACACGCACGCACACATACACCGGGACAATTAAGAGAGAGAGAGAGAGAGAGAGAGAGAGAGAACAAGAGAAGGGACAGAGAGAATGGATCTTTGATGCATTTAAATAGGATGGAAAAGAGATGAATCGCGAATCTTGAGGCATCTAAGTTGAATAGGCTTTACATATTGATGAACAGCTGGCTTTGTTTCCAAAGCGAGACTCGCTCTGTTGGATTTGGAGACATGGCGGCCGATGGAGACTGCACATGTGCTCCAGGTCTACTTATTCTAGTATGGATATGCGGTAAACCATAGACATACATTAGTACGTCTGTGCGGTATACGCAAAATACTATTATGGGCCCATTTAGTGCAGGGTCTCATCGGTGTAGTGTCTCTTTGCACCTAATGCTAAAAATATTGTGAAAAATAAACTGCAAAATAACATGCAACCATAAATCTGAAGTCAGAGGAGTAAAACTAGATCAGAAGAAATGGTTATGGTTTTTATAAGCTTTTCAACCTCTTGTAGTGGTGGCTGTCTCAGCTGTCCACAACCGTGGTCAAAAAATAACATAGCACTATTGACTATTGTGTTATGTGAAGAAATAGAAATATCATATCCCAGAAATTGTACTGCAAGAAAAATTTAAGATAAGTTAGCATAGAAATACACAGCAGGAGTTCTATCAGAGATTTGATCGGTTCATTTTAAGTCACTGCATAGGCTCACAAAGACAAGGGCTGAAATGATGGATGGGTGAAGGCAGGGAAAAGGAAGGTGGGTGTAATTTGGGGGTAGGTAGACGCAATGCAGATAAGTAAACTGTGAAGGGATATACAGATAATATCTAATTTACATTTTTAAAGAGGAAGAGGCGAATAAGTACATGTATTAACATTTCAATGGAGCTAATGAAAGAAAAAATCATAATAAAAAGGTTGGTAGACACACACGCACACATACAATTAGACAAACTGACTGATGAGTAAACTTACCAACGGCACAGGGCTCACACTGATTTTTCTCATAGTTATACCACTCCCCCTGTTGACAAAAGCCTTCCAGAGGATACTTGTCTGTTTCCGGAGGAAAGTGGTCTGCCATGGACACTGGGAAGAGATGCAACATGATCACCATGGCTGTCCAGAGTAGTTTTACCCAGGATATGTGATTGCCTTCTTCATTGTCACAGTTCTTGCAATTAGATGTTTTGAAGGGATGTGAATGATAAATTAATTAGTAATTCCTCAAAAAACTATTGCACAAAATTACTCGTGCTCCAACTGAATCGCTTCCTTCTTGTGCTCTTGGATATTTCAGTTTCGTCATGCAATGCAAAAACATTCAAAACATAAGACAGTTTGACTGTCTGAGACACACTGATCAGCTTGAGTAAACTGTTCTTCTATTTTGCAGTGTCATCTAGCTTTACTTCCTGACAATGGCTGCTGTATCATATCCGGAAACATTGCTGCTAAGGGAAATGACATTGCAGTTTTCACACCTGTAGTAATGAGAAGAATCTGCAGTGTAAAGATTTCTAAATCAAACTGACAAAGCATCATAAGGAGCAACTCCAAATTGTATTTGTCTGTCATTATGTTAAGATAATGAAATACACCTGATAGTGTTCTTTTATTCTAATCTTTCTATGTTGGCAGTCAAGATTGCGTGTGATTTCATCATACCGCTGCCAGATGACTCATCTGCTGTGATGTTGTCTAAACTGTTCCTACAGTGACCTAGGGATTTCACCATAAGTACAATTAAATCAGATTAAAGTCAACTCGTTGAGACCAAAAGAAAAATTGTTGATTTCAAACAAGGATGATATCCAAGCAAACCAAGAATATGAAGAAAAACAGAAGAGGGCTGGCTTTCAAGCAAGAATTTACTTTAAGCTAGTTCACTTAGAACTCAGAATCTTTAAATTTGTTGCTTTCGAATATGAATTGTTTCACAGCCTCTATTTCCACTCCATCTTAAGACTTTAAGATACAAAGACCACATCACCACTGTTCCAAGATCACATGATGTCTTGACACATCCATTTTACGAGAGAAAGTCTATGATATTAGAAGAGAAATAAAAATGATGCAGTTCGTTCTACACAGTGCAATTTCACATTTCCCTGGCGCCAACTTCCACCAGCATCAACAAAATTAATGACACTGCTTCAAACCAACCACGTTTTTAGTGCCATTTTTATAAAAGCCTTAATCTTTTTAAAGACTATACCAATCTTTATTACCAGTGACTAGTGACTAAGACGTGAGACCGTTTGATTTCCTCTACTGAGACAGTTTACTTGGCTGAGAGCAGACTGGATGGTGCAACGACACCTACATGACACCATTTGAATGGGAGAACTGTTAGAGATACTGTCTACACTGTACACTTTGCACATTTACTTGGGCTTGTATTCTCACCTCAAATAATCTTAAATAACATGTCACACTGTAAGTAAACACATTAAGATTCCAGACGACTGAAAACAATCAAGAACAGAATTAATGGATAACTTAGCGTAAAATGAAGAGTTTGAATTATAGGAATGAAGTTGACAGTCATTCGCTATCTTTGAGAGTGTGTGACTGTATCCTTAAACATTACTTCATGGGCTTGGCACGTCGGTAATCCGTACACAAATGAAACCATGTCGAGGATTTGCCTTTGATTTTATACACAAACAAGATGATAAGATATGTGTAATGGACCAAAGAATTTCATGTACTGATAAACACGTGTATGCCATAGCATATGACAGAGTGAATACCTAGCCAGTCTCAGTGTGTTTGACAAAGCTGGGAGAGTAAATCTAGTAAAAAGGAGAGAAAATAAGAAGTATTATGTTTTGCTTGTTACGTTTCTTTGGAGGGGGGGGGGGAGGAGGAGAGGACGGAAAGGTTCTGTTTTGTTTTGTCTCTTTTGTTCTCATTTCCTTGTTGGTGTTGTTGTCGTGTTTGTTCTTGCTGTTGTTATTGTTGATGTTGTTGCTGTTGCTGTTGTTGTTGTTGTTTTACCTTACCAACTTGAAAGGTAATGTGGGATGCTTAGTAAATCTTTATATTAAATTATTTGGAAATAAACATCGAAATTCATTTGATTTATATTCATAAAATTAAATGATAAGTTTTACAAAAAAAAAAAAAAAAAACACGTATAAGTTTGTAAATCGGGCCCACAGAACAGTGATATTGACAACAAACACAATGGCACACTTTCTGACCGTTAACTTTTCACACATGCAATACACACGGTATATTATTATTTGACACTAACTGTCAGTGTCGTCTCGCCTCAGGTATTTGAATGCTACTTTTTGGAAGGCAATTTTTATTTATTTATTTATTTATCATTATTATACAGCGATTAAATGAGTCTATTACTTTGGCACCGGGACGTAATTTTTATTGACATTAAAACTGTTCTCATCAAAGTTTCAGCCACTAGTTTACTTCAGTGACACTCAGTCAAAAAACAGTTCTTTTATCTGCTTTTATAAAGTTTTAACCTTCTGACACGCGTACCATTATGAGCTAGACCAATAGCATCAGCTGTCTGGCTTAACCCTCTTAGCCACATGCGTAGTAACTGAATTTTAGTGCATTGCAGGTGGACACAAAGTAAAATAGTACCAAAAAAAAAAAAAGAAGCAATCTATTGATTATGTTACTTTAAATCAAAGTAAATTGCACCCAATGACTATTACACAGAGGTGGAGAGAGAAGAAGAGAATGGGAATGTGTGTGTGTGGGGGGGGGGGGGGGGGGAATGACTAAGATCTAATTTTATTGAGCGTCTTTTTTCGTTCTTGTAATTCGTTCTCCTTTTCTTTCTCCTCCTAATTTGTAGTCTTATTATTTATTTGTTTTTTTTTTTTTTATTGACTTATATTTGTATGTGTGCATGCATTTATGTATTAGTTTATTTATTTATCTGTTTGTTTATTTATTTATTCATTCATTCATTTGTTGGTTTTTTGTTAATGGGAGATTGTTTCGCAGATTATCTGCCTCTTCCAAAAGAGGAACGTGCAAGGGGAGATCATTATGATCAGACTTTTACTTCCCTTTGCCAGATACGAGAGGTGTTGAGTTAAACAAGCAGTGTAAAGAGGAAAAAATCCCTTTACTTCATTTCAGTACAAAGACTAATCACAAAAAAAATTGAAAAAAAATGTCACAACAGGAAGGGAACATTTTAAGTTTTCATGGAATACGTTTCAAGCAAAGGGCGGAAAAGTGATTTTTTTTTTTTTCCTCTTTACACTACTTGTTCAATCCCTCTTTTGTCTGGTAAAGGGAAGTAATAAGACTGGGCACAACGATCTCCCATTGATTGGTTGATCTTTTTGTTTGTTTAATTATGTATTTTACTTGCTTCAGCCCTCTGCTCCCTCATTATCTGTGAATTATCTTCCCCTGCCCACGTCGTCAGCCACATGGGTACAACATGAGGATCGCAATAATTAGCTTCTGCCTGAAAACCGTCCATGTAATACGTGTATCCCAGCACATCTGGCAAAGAAATTGACCAAACCTTCTGTCTTTTTTGGCTGGGACAAAAAGTGTGTTCTCTCTGAGTCTCTAATTTATCTTGCTTTGTGAAACCACTGTTCCCTGTCCTACTTTGTGGATGAAGAATCCTCTGAGTTGTTGGCACTCTAATCTGCATCTGAGCTATAAGCTTCGGGAAATGATTCTATTACGGGCCTAAGACATGATTTCCCAGTTCCAACCTCAGATTTGGATCCTGACTTCTACATCGATATTCTGCATCAATTATTATTATGTTTTCAACTCTAAATTTAAAAATTTGCCGCCATTGAGGGGGTCCAAAATGTGTTGAAGGCACCAATATCTGGGTTACTGTGGCAGCATTTAGTACCAACTCTAGGATATTATAAGACGCAATTAGTAACCGGTAATTATAACTTAATTTTTTATCCCGCGATGTGCATGGGCTATCATCTCTCGGCAATTCTCTCCCTACGTCCATGCCGTTATCACTGAGGAAAATGGGTGGCCTCTTTTGGGAGCCACTATCAGTATCAGATATCATTCAGGCTGATCGGGAACGGACACAGCAGTTTCTTTTTCTTCTGACTGATAACTAGCTAGCTGGCTAACATCATGGTTCTGCAGAATTAAGATTTAAAAAAAAAAGTGTATTGCAAATATCCTTTGGTTCAGCCTAAATTCTCTTCATGTTTCCTTTTTAGCACCAGGTAAGATAAGCATCTCTCTGGCAAGTTAGATACAATAATGGAAGAGCTGCACTGCGACTTAATGTGTAAGGTAAGCGTTTGCACCTCGGTGTTTGGTATTTTAGATGATTAAACTCAAAGAAAACGCGTTTGGTCCATTGAATGCGTCATTCTATCTGTAACGAATCATGATTGTGCATACTGAGCCCATACGAGTGTGTGTTGTAGCCTATATAGCGCGGGTTCGAGAGAGGTCGTATGCATACTAGGCCCGTGCGAGTGTGTGTGAGGGCTGGCATCCATAAATTGTTCCCTTCCTGAAGATCTCGCCCCACATTTGAGAGAAAGGAGCTTAAAGACTACAGAGGATATGGTTAATTTCCTGGTAGCCAGAAGTCGGCGACTGAGTGACAGGCCTCGAAACCCAACACTAACCATCAGCTGTGTTAAGTCAGACCGCGGAGAAGATAGAGAGGAATCCAACGTCTGTTTCAAGTCCAAGAAATCATGACAACGGGCTATGGAATGTAAAGCAGGGAATCAAAGCCAACCGATGTGTGTCAGGTGCACGAGACCAGGACATGTGATCAAGAATTGCCCGTTAAAGGAGAAGGAAGCAGAGGCTACGGCTAAGAAAGCAGCGGGAGGCGTTGTGCTGGCGGCTGAAGGAAATTCGCACACACCAAGGAAGGATGTGGCGTCGTTGGACACCAAGGAGGACCTCAGGGCCGAGATCCAGAACGGGAAGTTACGGTTGGCAGATGGGAATATGGTCTCAGTCTTGGCCACTTGTGGAGCCTGCGATGATCGGGAGATAGCGGAGGAGCTACGCTTGTCGATAGTGAAGGGTGTTGTTGGAGACAACACAGTCAATGTATTGAGGGATGGTGGCTGTGGAGGCGTTGTGGTGCGTCGTGAGCTAGCTGGTGACGTGTTGAGGAGAACTGGCAACACGATGCTGCTGGCAGAGAAGGCCGTGATCAAAGTTGAGACACCTTATCTGAGCGGTGAAGTAAAAGCGGTATGCATCCCAGAGGCTATATGCGACCTGGTTGTGGGCAACGTGGAGGGAGCCAGGAACCCTGATGACCCAGACAAGTCTATGACTGCGGGTGCTGTGACAACACGGGCTCAGGAGAGGGAGGCCAAGTCTAGGCCGTAATTGGTGCCTAAGGTTGAGAGGCACGCAGATGTGGATAGGAATCGACTTATCAAGCTTGAGCAAGAGGGCCCGCATATAAGCAATGAGGCAGGTCGAGAACCCAACGTTAAAGGGTCGAAAGATGATTACCTTCGGAAGGAAGGATGAATCGTCTATAGAATTTACCGTGATCCTGAATGAAGAGGTGAGACGACGATGAAACTACACGTAGTTGTTTTGCCATAGAGTCTGCACAGATATGCTATGTCTGTGGCGCATGATTCCATCACTGGAGGTAATCTTGGAATCGGAAAGACGCAGGTCAAGATCACTAGCAATTTCTATTGGCCTGGGGTGGACGGAGACAGCGAGATACTGCAAGCCCTGTGATATTTGTCAGAAGACCCTTAAAAAAGGATCGGGACCACGAGCACCTCTGGAGAAAGTTCCATTGGGGGCGTGGGTGTAACTTTCAAGAGGGTGGCAGTGGACACTGTGGGACCGATAGATCCCCCGGTACATCTTGACGCTAGTGGACCATGTACCCTGAAGCAGTCCCGTTGAAGAAGGTAGATACAGAGACAGTTGCGGAGGCATTGGTGGGCATCTACAGTCGTCTAGGAATACCGGAGGAAGTGCTGAGCGACCAAGGCACCCAATTTATTTCAGATTGCATGAGAGAGGTGTGCAGACTTCTCGGTGTCACCCGGCTAACGGCTACGCCTACAACCGATGACACCTCCGGCTGAAGTTTTCCTGAACATGGAGGAAGAAAAGTACTTCTCGAAGACCGACTTCATTAAAGGGTATTGGCAGATTCCTGTGCGACCTGAAGAGTGGAGAAGACTGCCATTCGTGATTCTTGACTGGCATTATGGGTTCGTTAGGATGCCTTTCGGCCGGAATGATGAATTCTGGAGCCACCTGACCCGTGTCATGAAGAATCTGTTGGGTGAAATGGAGAAAGTGATCGACCATGTTGACGATATTCTAGTGCATATCAGATCATGCAAGGAACATGAGAGGACGTTGAAGGGACTATTCCGGCGGATGAAGGAGGCAGATCTAACTGCACGTCCAACAAAGTGTGTCCTTGGGGCAAAGGTTGTCGACTTCTTGGGTCATCGTCTCGGAGAAGGGACAATAATGGCTGCAGGAGGACAATGTCGCCAAGGTACAAAGGCTCCGAGACCCATGACGAAGACGGAAGTGAGGTTTTTCCTCGGACTCGTTGGGTATTACCAGGAGTTTATCCCGAACTTCGCCGCTGTGGCATCATCCTTTTCGGATCTCACGAGGAAAGGACAACCGAACACAGTGGAGTGGGGCGATGCACAGGAGAAGGCTTACAAATCACTGAAGCAACCCATAGTTTCCACGCCAATTCTGCACCTGCCAAACTTGGACCAGGTGCATTTGATGTCGGGCTTGGGGCAACCCTATTACAGGTCATATATTCCCCATAGCTTATGCAAGCCGTAAATTGCTTGATAGGCAAAAGAAATATTCGACCACGGAAAAAGAATGATTGGCCATAGTTTGGGGTATCAAGAAGTTTTTGTTATATCTCTATGGGAGGCACTTTACCCTACAAACTGACCACAGGCCTTTAGAGTTCTAAGACGCTTGTAAGTTTAAAAGCCCTAAAATAATGCGTTGGACATTGTCTTTTCAGAGTTTTTCTTTGATGTTGAGCATATCAAAGGGTCCGAGAATGTTGGTGCTGACTTTTTGAGTCGTATAGGTTGATCTGGACTTGAAGGGATTTAGACTATGTGAGACACTCGTATAGATTATTTGTGAAGGGTGTATTATATGTTATTGATGACGTGTAGATATGTGATCATCACAGTTTGCTGAAGTGTCAAGTTATTTAGTTCACTGGGTTTAGTGCTGCATTTGGTTTATCATGTGTCACGAGTTGGGCATTATTTGATAATTTGGTATTGTTGAATTGAATTTCATCTTGAGATTGAGCCAGAAAGGCGGGAGATGTTTATGTGTAGGAGATATGCCATCGATGGAATGTCTATGATTAGTAGAGTACATGTGTATTTGGAATTTTGTTTAATGTTACAAAATTCTTAAAAGAGGGACATGTGTAACAAATCAAGATTGTGCATACTGGCACCATACGAGCGTGTGTTGTGTATAGAGCAAGTTTGAGAGAGGTCGTGTGCATTCTAGGCCCGTGCGAGTGTGTGTTGTGTGTAGCGATGGTATTAGTCAGCACGCGTGGGATCGAGAGAGGTCTAGACGGCTCTGATCAGACTTTTTGTGTGTGTCACGAACGTTTTGGGTGTTGATGTTGACTGGATGTTAGTCGTGACGTTGTAAGTGGTGATCAGGCGGTGGATACAGATGACACGCACACAGTGGTGAAGAAATAACGACAGGAATCTCCAATGTTGAAACAATACAGAATTTATTGCGGGTGCTTGATAATAATACACGCTTCAGGGCAGTTGTCTAATTCTCTGCACTCTACTTTCTTACTGCGACGACCTTACTCCCTGCTCGAGTCTTTATATTATAGATGCCTGCCCATCTAGAACCAGAACTCTCTCTCTCTCTCGCTCTCTCTCTCTCTCTCGCTCTCTCTCTCTCTCTCTCTTTCTCTTTCGTTCTCTCTCTTACTGGAATCTTCCACAAGCCTTTAGTCGTTGCTAAATCATTATCTCTGAGTCACATCCGGTACAAACATAAAATCGTGACATAATAGTATACATCATGACGTAATATGCACACACGAGATCTGCACAAAATGCTGTGATCCGAGAAAAATGCTATTTTCAAAGCCAAAAAATGCCCAAAAATGCGGCAAAAAATGCCGAAAAATGCGGCAAAAAGTGCCGAAAAAGCCGAAAAATGCGGAAAAAATGCCAAAAAAGTGCAACATAAATTACAACAAATCTTTATCACGTTTTCAGATAACAGTCTGCACAGCCACTTGCGAGCATAAGTCTAATTACAAGTAATAACGGGGTTAGTAATTAAGCTAAAAACCTTAAAAAAAACAAAAAAACATGACAAATACAAGATCAATGGACAGGGCGAAAACCTGATGTCACAGCATTTATCATCAAAGGTCACGATGAATAAAGCTGATATAGCTGAACGCCTTTTGTAGTACCTCAGCCTGAGAAACAGCCACACACATGCAAAAATTCAACCAATTTAATTTTTAAGTCCTGGGGCTTAGTCTCAGTCACATAGGTGTCCAAAAAAGGTGTACTAATAATGATTAAACACAGAAAACGAGGTTTTGGTTGTCAAACATAAGCTCCAGAACCAATTTTTCATTCCCTCCCCGATACAACATTGATTTTTGCTTGAATGGCAGCCATTGCGTCAGACCAGTAGGCTTTTCAAGAGTCATATCTTTATACTGGCTATGTCTCGCAGGCCTGGAGTTGACTGGAAACCCTCCTCTCTTCTGTGTTTTCCCTTTACCCCTTCTCCTATAGTCCCTCTCCATAGCTAGCAGTAGGACCAAATTCAGATCTAAATTATGTAGGTCTATATATGTTGAGGACACAAAGCCAGACTTGATTATCATCACTCCTCAGTCTCGATATCTCAGAGTCCAGTTCTCACTCTCATTCACAGAGTCTGACCCACAGTCATCATATTCGTCATCTTAAGTCTCCTCATCCGGTAAAATATCCGTCCATGTATTGAGATTTTTAAAACATGGATGTGGGAAATGACTGTGTTACTCAGACATTCTGGTGTATTTTGTTTTAGATCTAGACGTCTGCTAAGCGATTATTTACGTTCTGACTTTATTTAGTGCTGTAGAGATGGACTGCAGTCGGAGCATTAAAAAAACCCCACTAGTTATGTATTTGTTTAAGAAGAAAAGAAAAAATGCTCCAGAATGGCAAAAAATGCCAAAAAGTGCCAAAACAGCTAGATCTATAAGTAAAAGTGCTGCAATCGTGCGGCAAGTGGGTAAAAATGCGGCAGCATGAAGTGCGGTGCGCCCACATTTTTCTCGGATCACAGGTAAAGCATGACATAGGATAATCAGAAGGAGTAGTATACTTTGATATATATACATTTAATATTTACATTTTGAATTCAGTTGGTTAATGTATCATGGGTAAGTGAAGGTTTTTATGTAGAAATTGAATTTTGTCAACTCTTGATATGCAGATTTTGACTAGATTTCATGACCTGTATCTGTATGGCTATTTATAAGTAATGGAAATGTTGTAACCATACAAATTTTTTTAGACTCATTTTAGTGCTTGCAATCAAACAAATGCTCATGCAGTCACAATTTTTTTCTTTGTTTATAATATAACTCCCTGTCATGTAGTGTTCCCATTTTTTCACTTAAGGACAATTGAAATGTCACCATAAAGAACTGATACATTATCTTACATTCTGATCTGTTTATAATACATGTATGTGATAAAACCTTTGACAGACCTTTCAACTCGCATTGTTTCTTATGCTGCTCAATGAACAGTTGCTAGCAATGAAGAGACATTTTATTCATTACATGTATATTGTTATTGATTATTCTACCCCATAAGTTGATAAATTCATGTACATGTATTATTGTAGGGATATGGACAATACATGTGTGTGTTTCTGTTATTGCAGACATACTGATTGAAATATTCATTATCATTTTTTGCAATGTGCAAAGTTGCTGGCCCTGAGAAGGCTTGAACAGGCAAGTGAGAAAGGAAAACCAGAAATTTTCAGTGATAGTCAAATGGGACTTATGAAGTCAAGGCCTCAGAGTAGGAATAAACATAGTGCTTTGAAACTGATGTCATTCCACCCAGTCGTTTCAAAGGTCTCTTGAACTGTGCTTTAAATTCAGCTTTGGACAGTAAATGTGTCAAAGTTGGCTCCACTTTTCCAGTTCTTTGTCTTTAGTATGTAAGTGTAAGATCCAGCACATAAGGCTTACTCTGATATAAAAGAACCTATGAAATCCTAGCATCAGGTTGTCAAATTTCAAGATCCATTTCAAAACCATTTTGATGCTTTTTGTTAGTATGTTATA
>JBCAUA010052168.1:0-11586 GCA_038406235.1 Peronia verruculata
TATCTATCTATCTATCTATCTATCTATCTATCTATCTATCTATCTATCTATCTATCTATCTATCTATATGGCTGTCTTTCTGTCATAAATATAATATGTATATTAAATTGCTTTTACTTATAACTGCAGACTCCCAGTGACAACTGTCGTCGTCATTCTGGCAAGGTCAGGATAGTCATTCGCCCCTCCCCCTCCCTTTCTCCCTTCCCTCCCCTCCCCCTCCCCCAACCCCTGCAACGTGAAAGACCTAACAAAACATACGAGTAGTGAGAATGTTGGCTTGTATTTCAACTTCGTTAGTGTTTCATTCGTTTCATTTGGAAAGCCCTTAGCCACATCACCCCTTGGCTCGCCTTAGGTTAAAATGCTATCTTTCAGTCCACTCCACTCTTTCACTGTGTCAAACTGACCTTCAGTCTCTCTGGTGCCTGGATGTCCTCACTCCAACACTGGAATATCAGCAATGGTGGGCGGAATCTCACCATAGGTCTGAAAACCACTTGTTTCGCCCTCTGAAACACAATTAAATGAGAAAGAAGAGGTGCACTTTAATTGATGTAATTTTTATTCAACATCTTTGGTATTTCTTTCTCCAATATTTTGTGGGTACAGCTGCCGAAGTTCTATCTGCTAAGAGCTTTATTAACACATTACGTACAAAAACAAAACAACAGAAGAAAACACAAAGATTTTAGGTGTGTATACTGCTCACTGTGTGTAAGACTTAACAATAAATACCTTTTCGCAAAACTTCGACAGTAATAGTTGCTTTTAAATGTAAATGTACGACTTTGTTAATTGAAATATATATTATCCGGCTTGTATCTGATACGATATGGGTCAGACAATGTTTGTGTTTGTCGTGGGCATAGTTAAAAAAAAAAAAAAGACAAATAATTGTCGTCGCAATTTACAAGAGACGTGCGTTAAAAACTGTAGCCTACTAGTTAACTTACCAAATATCTCCTCATGACACTGCTTGTATTTTTCCTGCCAGTTAAAGGCATTCGCCACTCATATGTTATGTATGCACGTGACTCACCGCGAGAGGTACTGTACTTTTTCGTTGGGCTCACATGGTTTACAAATAAATAATTAAATTAAATTAAATGATGAACTGTCATGTTCCGCGAAGGCCCTTCAAAGCACAGAATGATGCGGTTTGTCCTAATAAGCTTACATGTATAAGTTTCTGGGCTCAAAGAAGTGAAGAAATGAGTGGCTGATAAAAGATCGGGTGAGACCAGACTTGAAGGTAGACTGGAGTATTTTAAGAAACTGGAAGTAAAGTTTGGTAAAGCTAAAAATCAGAAAACTAAAGTCATTTGATCTAGACAACACCAATATGTTTTATTAATCCACAATACACGGTATGGCCATGTCACGCTATCTCCAAGCCTTGCAAAGACGATCTTGCAGGGAAGCGTTTTAGGATGAAGAAAAAGAGGCAGACAAAAGAAGAGATGGGATGACAACATACTAGAGTGGACGGATCTGGAGCTTTTGGAAGCCAAGAGAGAGGCAGAGAATATGGAGGAAGGGAGGAAACTGGTTGTTAGATCGTCTGAGGAGCCAAAAAAGACAACTGGTCTACGGGGACAATGAATGAATGAATAAATGAATACACAGCATATCTAATACACTATAAAAATGTTCATGTAAACATACGGCCAAACGTTGGCACCCAAAAATGCTAAAGTTAGGCCGTAAAATTACAGCAAGAAGTTGTTTTGCCGTAAACATGCTCTCATGTCAAAATTCCACAAACAATTTGTCACACAACAAGTGTTAAAGCACGACTTTGACTTTGACTTTCTATGTTGTTTCTGATGCGCTTAAACTAACTGCAGGCTCAAGTGATATTGACATCTGTCGTCGTCATTCCGGCAAGGTCGTAAAATAACGTTACCGTAAAATTACAGCAGTAAATTATCTGTTAATAATGGTAAACTGACGGTAAAATGGCTCTAAATTTACAGTCAATTTTTAAAGTGTAGAATTTAATAGATGTACCGTATCAAGAACGTGAACAAAACATGTTGGAGGAAATTATTTTAGCATTAATGCACTTTACCTACAAGCCTGTATATCAAAGCGTAACATAATTCGGGAAGATTTCATGCACCTATTTTACACATAATTAAATGAAATGTAACGAAAAAACTGAGCGTTTGTTGCACGGAAGAACTAATAGTGAGAGGTCCTGAAATTCAGTTTAACCATCAGCGGTACGTTTATCAAGATGCGGCAATTTTACTTTACTGTGTCTTGTTCTAATGCTGTGAGTGATATTTTTGCCTGCCTGTGTAACGTGAATGTGTCTAACATTATTATATTGTTATACAATATTGTATCGCATAATTTTTGATGACAAATAAATGAGGTTTATCTGATCTGATCTGATCTTGTCTTAACTCTGAAAGTGTCAATTGAAACTGTTGGGGTTTCAATTGATTCTCCAGAGGACTTTTATTTTTGTTCAAGAAGACACCGTTTCAGTTTAATAGTACCCCTAGCCCTGCGACCAAGACTTTTTTAAATTTGTTCGTTATTTGAAACTCATATCAAGTGCAAAATATAGTAACTGAGTCTTTCAGCAGATCGGCCTCCCGAAATTTCTAGGGTTAATATAACTTTAATGTTCTAGCACCGGAGAGCTAGTCAGTAAAGAAAGACTCACGTAAGTGAGCAATGTTTACCTTTCCAGGCCTTGAAGATTCTAAAAAGCTGCAGAGCCAGGCCGGCGTTCCCTAGCTGTACGTCTCCAGTCAGGCCAAGGGTGAACTTGTACAGGTCCTGGTAGTCACTGGGCAGGGGAACGGCGATGTAGACTGGGGACTGTGGTATGGAGAACCAACAACAACGCCATATCACCATCATCATCACCGTTGTTAGCAGTTCTAAAGACAAGGCCTTGAGTTCACTGATAGACACGGCCAATGCGAGATCGCTTCGCAGATTATCTGCCCTTTCCAAAAGAGGGACTTGTATAAAGGGAGATCATTTTGACCAGACCTTTACTTCCCTTTGCCTGACAAAAGGTAGGCTGAGCAAGCAGTGTAAAATGCTTTAAATGCTTGCAATTCGAAAGATTGATAGAAAAAAAGATAAAATTATAACAATAAGAAGAAAACATTCCATGTACATCATACTTTTTTTTTTTTTTGAATTTTTCATGGTGTAGGTTTCAAGCAAAGGGCGCAAAAGTGATTTTTTTCCTCTTTACACTGCTTGTTCAATTCCGCTTTTGTCTGGTAAAGGGAAGTAATAGGACTGAGCACAACGATCTCTTATTGGCAACTAACAAAGCTTAATATAACTATGGAGAATTTTAGGTTAAAATCAATTTTAAAAAATATCGGGAGTGCCAAATTTTGGAACCATCATCGCCGTCATTAATTTTTGTACCAATGCCTGAACATTTTTTAGATGATCGAGATCGTCAGATGCCATAATCATCATTGTTATCGCCACTACCAACCACCATCATCAAAGAACTTGATAGCGATGATTAAATCTGCCAAATTTTCAAGCCAGCTTGGCTCTTCGTCAGGGCAATAATGAAAACATAACGATCAGCATCATCACCATCCTATGTAAATAACTTAAATGCCTAATTAACACCTACATATCTTCCTATCTATCCACCTACCTACCAGCCTGCCTACCTACCTACGTACCTACCTATATACCCACCTACTTACTTCCTGCCTATCTACTTATTTTACTTACCTACCTTCAAACATACGTACGTTTACATATATAAATATATATACAAACATAATCCCTTAGGCGCTGACCCATCTTCCTATTTATCAAACTATCTACGTAACTAAATCAGTCTCTCTCTCTCTCTCCCTCTCTCTCTCTCTCTCTCCCTCTCTCTCTCTCTCTCCCTCTCTCTCTCTCTCTCTCTCCGTCTCTTTGTCTATCTGTCGCTGTCTTTTGACTATCTGTCGCTCAGTCTGCCTGTCAAGTTATCTATTTATCTCTAGCATGCAGCGGTCCACCCCCAGCAGATGCTGTGATATGGAGGTGCCGAACTACCTTGTTTTCTCTGGCTGAGTCCAGGATCACCTGTAAGGCCTCAGGTTCCTGTGGCTGTGATACCACTGGCCGACCAGGCTATAAAAGACAGGGATGAAAAACAAATCAATATATGTTGATGACATCCATCTATCTATCTGATCATCTATCTGTATGTATCTGTCTCGTAGTAAGTCAAAATGAGACGTATGTTGATTTTTCACCACATCGGTTTTTTTTTTTTTTGGTATCATGTGATAGCCTATTCCATATCCTTTCAGGTGGTGAAAAAAGTTCTGAGCTCGCTATATTCCAGTTAGAGATATTGCACTTTAAAGCAACAAGGGGATGGGGGGCGCAACTATGACTGAAATTCCGAGAAAATCGAGTTTAAATGAACGGTCGAACGAATAAATCTACAAAACCTACCTCACAAAAACCGGACTTTAATGAAGAAATATTTATAAATAGAGGGTAAAACCGATATTGTCTTCTTCAGAAATGAATACACTTTCGATTTCTTGATTTCTGGAAAGAAAATCATCAGCACATTCAGAGCCAGATTTTTCAGTTCTAGCCCAGCAACTTACGTGTCATTTCGACTGGCCTAGAGACATATGTGTCTATCCATCCATCAATCCATCCATTCATCCATCCATCCATCCATCCATCCTTCTATCTATGTATCTATCCATCCATCCATCCATCCATTTACCCATCCTATAAATCCACTATCGCCAATACCTACCGTCGAGTTTTCCAGTTTCTTGAAGACATCCCAGAAGTAATGAGAAAACTTGTCTTTGCTGATGGGTTTCCCGTTGATGGAAATTCTCTCCCTTGTCTCATGGAAATGAGGGGAGACAATCATGCCTGTTTTGTAACCATGGTGACGAAGAATGCTCTCTGTGAGAATGGTGGACGAGCCTTTACCCTTAGAGCCGGCGATGTGGATGAAAGGCATCTTATCCAAATCTTCACTCTGAAAGTGACAAAGTTTTATGTCGACATCAGTACATTTTACCCAACTTCAGGGTACGGCTATGTTTCAAGGGTTAACGGGCTTGCCATGTCAGTGTTTGAGGGCACAATAGAGGGACGGATAGCTGGAGAAAGATACTCTATTATCCAGAAGAGGAAGACGAGCGGAATTATCACAAGAGGATATCGCTTTGGCAAAAGCTATAGTAAAATAAGAGACAGAAAGAGAAAGAGGCAATGAGAGATAGTTTCGTGGATTATCTGCCCTTTCCAAAAGAGGGATTTGGTTAAGGGGAGATCATTTTGACCAGACTTTTACTTCCCTTTGCCAGACAACAGAGGTGTCTAGCAAACAGTGTAAAAAGGAAAAAATCCTCTTACTGCTTGCCATTCTAAAGACTGATCGGGGAAAAAAAAAATGATAAAATCATAACAATAGGGAGAAAACATTCTCTTTACATCAAACTTTTTAAATTTTTCATGGCGCAAAGGTGAATTTTTTCCTCTTTGCACTACTAGTTCAATCCTTCTTTAGTCAGGTAAAGGGAAGTAATAGTATTGAGCACAACGATCTCCTATTAGCATGCAATGCTAGTAATCGTCCCCAGACTGTATGTCTGTTTAAGTTGGGGTTTAAAGGCACAACAGCAGGATTACGGCTATATATTGCCCAACCGGGTAAGATATGTATGTACGTGCAGATGAAGAAAGGACAAACGACAGGAGTAAGGAGAGAAAGATAATAAAATGTCACCCCTGGAATGTCGAGGATGGCATTCCATGGGAGAATCCTACCCATGGCGCTATTTTACCGCCTCTAGGGAGCAAAAAACCCTGCTTATATACCCCGGGCCCCCACCGGGGAGTCCTCAGACTTTGGGGAGGAACATAAAGGAGAGTTAGGAAGAGATAACATTACATCGGAGATCTGTTGGTCGATCTCTGCCGCTGCATAAAGAAGTCATCAATAGGAGATTATCAATCACTGGCGGCACAACAAGCACGCAAGTAAACAAATATTTCAAATGTATTACACACATTTTCTGCTATATTATAGAATTGATTGCAAGAAAACTCCTAATAGGCGTATGGACTCGAAAACTGCTGAATGGATCCATCTCAAATTTGGCACACACCATTGTTGTATATGGATCTGTGTTTTTATGCACTTAAACCGGAAAAAAAAGCTTATTTTCTTTGATGTTATTCTATAAATGCGATAATAATTGAATAATAAACTCGCCAGGGTGCTTGATCAGAATTGTGCGTTCGATGGTATGACGGGTTCAAAAACATGTTTTCTTTGAATAATATTCAGTTTAATCAACCAAAATACCAACAAGGAGATGCGCACGCTTGCACAGCACATTGAGTCGGAGATCAGTGAGCGGTATCGGTTTGTCCTATAATCATTTACATTTTCAAAACATATCCCACGAAGGCCATGGGTTCACTTCTAGTGTTATAACTTCCTAGCACAGTGCTTTGAACAAGAAGATTTTGCCCCCTTAATATTGACGTGCGGAGCCTTTTATTGTTCATACATGACATTAGCCAGTTTTATCCACAAACGTTTTCAGACTTAACTAATTTTGGATAGTTCATATTCGACTAAGCAAAAACCTTGAAATCCCCGGCGAAGTGTTTGTACCCCCGCGCTTAAAATAGAGTATTCACTAATATGTTTGTTGCTTAAAATAGAATACTCACCGATGTCTATTACCGTTCCACCATGAGATCCGAGTACAACTGTCACCAGTCCCGTGTATTTTTATGTTTTTCTGTGTCAGTGGTAGTGAATAGTTTGCAGTGTTTGTACCCTCCTACTTAAATTAGACGGGGATTTATAGGCCTTCGCTTGGCCGAGACTATCTATTCTAACCTACGATGTCCTTTTGTAAAAGTATATCTGCTAACTGTCTCCATCACCGCTGTCAACGGTAGAGGTTTTCACATGACCACGGGGATCTTTGGTAATGTAGGTCGTTTTTCCTTCTGTCCTCAGCCTTTGCCATAGAGATAAATGTATATCAGTTTCACTACATATTCACAGATTCCAGCTGTATCTATTGAGACCTACAAGGTTAAAACGCAATGGCTATGAATATTCCTAAAAAAAAAAAAAAAAGGTTTGAGAGAAATCCTCCTCTCCCTGGGGTCCTTCCTTTAACCCCGTGTCAAATAATCCCTAAGTTTGAGTCATTAGTTTGTCCAAGTTGATGTATGCTCATGTGTACGAGTGTGTTTGTGTTTGTGATTGTAAAAGTGTGTATTCATTTTCAAACGTTCATTCATGCACAGATGAATGTTATTACTGTCACAAACTCTTTATTGTTTAATCCGTTTGTTGAATGTCATTTGAATCTTGAATAGGATCTAGCCCTTCCATCCATCCATCCATCCATCCATCCATCCATCCATTCATCCATCAATCCATGCATTCAACCATCCATCCATCCATCTATCCATCCATCCATCCATCCATCTATCCATCCATCTATCCATCCATCCATCCATTTTTCGTCTTCTATACATTCATCTATCCATATATTCATTCATTTATTTATCCACCTTCTCATCTCTTAATTTCGCCATCCATCCATCTATCTATCCTGCTGTTCACCCTATTTCCATCAGTCAATTCTCCCACCCAGCCTTCCATTTATCCATCTATCCATCTATTCAATACACCAGTCATCCATCCATCCATTCATCTACCCATATATCCATCTTATGCATGCATTTATCCATTCATCCATCCCTCCATCCCTTCATCCATTTATCTATTCATCAATCTATCCATCCATCCAATCGTTTGTCTCCATCCATCTATGCATCCATCCATCCATCCATCCATTCATCCATCCATCCCTCCATCCTTCCGTCTATGCATCCATACATACATCCAACCATTCATTCATCTATCTATTAATCCATCTGACTATGAAATCTTTCCCAGTTTATTACCTGAATGCCAGCCCGTTGCAGGTATCTTTTAGTCATGGTTAGTATCTTGTCAGGTCTCCTCTCTCTGATAGACATTTTGATGAGATCCTGCACGAGGTCTCTCTCTGTGAGTTTGTTTCTCAAGCAGTCAATAGCCCTCTGTAACAGAAAAAAAAAAAAACACCTAAGCATTGGTCAAACGGAAAATCCTGAAACATGGAAGTTTCAAGCTTTTGATCAGTTCCTACGACGCATAGTTTGGATAAACTACCTTGAAATCCCCACAGACATTATGTACAAGAAAGGTAAACACTGAAGAGTGTCATAAATCCCATTTCCTTATAAACACATCGTTGTTGAAACTGCTAACACAGTTATGAGGACAAAAGGTGGAACAAGCAAAGTCATATATATATATATACTCATAATATAATTATTAGTCTAGAGTTTTATCAGTATGTGAAATTTAAATACAATTGAAATACATTAAAAACATTACGGTGTGACTATTGCGGCCATGAGAAATGTTTATTCAGGTTTGGATCAGGAACGATTTTAGCCAGATTCATCTCGTTACTGAGAAAGGTGTGTAGTGATAACTGTTCACAAGTAAACAGTTACTTGCCTGTATATAAACCAAATAGTTCAAATTCGGCTATGCAAAAATCTGGAAATCCCAGCCAGAGTGTTTGTACCCCACAGCTAAATATAGAACATTCACTGATGTTTGCTACCGCTCCACCACGAGATCCGAGAACAGTTGTCACTGATCCTGTGCGTTTTTATTATTTATTTTCCATGTCAATGACAGTGAACAGTTTTCAGTGTTTTTGCCCCCTATTAAAATGAGACGGGGATTTCCAGCCGTTCGCTTGGTCGGAACAAATCTATTATGAAGTCAATTTATGGCCTTAATTGATTTATTCCGACCAAGAGAACGGCTGGAAATTCCCGTCGCGTGTACGTCCACCAGGGGGGTACAAACACACCAAACTGTTCACTACCATTGACATGGAAAAACGTAAGAATGCAACAATAAATTGTCTCGCAGCCAGTCAAAATGAGATGTATGTCCATTTTTCACCATGTGAGGTTTTTGATATCATGTGAAAGCTTATTTCATACCCTTTCAGATGGTTGAAAAAGTGTTGAGCTAGCTTTATTTTAGCTAGATAGAGATATTGCAGTTTAAAGAGACAAAGGGGACCTTCCAGCAATGAACGAAATTCCAAGAAAAACGAGTTTAAATGAACGATCAAACGTATAAATGGACATAGCTTACCTCACAAAACCCCGATTTTAATGAAGAAATATTTATAAATCAGGGATTAGACCGATATTGTCTTCTTCAGAAATGAATGTACGTTCGATTTCGGCAATAAAAAAATTCGGTATCTGACCCTCCTCATCACATTCAATGCCTGATTTCACAGATCTAGCCCAGCCACTTACGTCTCATTTCGACTGGCCGAGAGACAATTGCTACCTCATGGTGGAGCGGTAACAAACGTCAGTCGGTGTTCTATTTTTAGTAGGAAGGTACAAACACTCCGCCGGGGATTTCCAGGTATTTAATAGTCAAATCAGAGAGCCCGGGGTCAAATATGAACTATAGACTATTGTTTGTTGTGGCCACATGGCCCTGCCAAAATATTATTGTTGTTAAGTTACGTGTTAACATAGAAAGAAAAGTTTGATTATAGTCAGACCATTGATTTGTCAGTTACTATGTGGTGTCTCACATTACCTCATAATCGGGATGACTCTGTAGATTGGTTAATGCCATTTTCAAATTCTTCTTTTCACCTCAGCTTCCAATAAGTTCAATTTAAAGCTGAACATCTGAAAGAAAAAAAAATAAATAAAAAGTGTGAAATTTGTTATTAGAATACTAAAGCGGTAATATAAGTGTAATAACAATAATAAAGGGCATTTATATAGCGCCTCACCCTGCGTAGGGCTCGAAGCGCTTTACAGGACCAAAATGTTAAGCAGCCATGAAATATGCCTGAAAACAAACAAGGGCAATAACATACGTACATATATAACATGGTATACAGAAAGACTCGAGACATGCTCACACACATAATCCTGTAATGTAGACAGAGATAGACCTATATAATATGGAAAAATCTATATAGGCATACATTATAGCACAGATGTACAAACAGGTAAAATATATAGAGATAATTATATATGTATGTTAATGTAGATATAGATACAGACATAGATAATTATAGTAACAGATTTAGGTATAGATATCATAGATACCGATTTAGACACAGATATTGATATGGACCCTAGAAATATACTTAGATGTAGAGATAAGTGTACATGTATATTTATATATAGATAGTTGGACAGAAATTTAGATATGCAGTAGATATAGATACCGTTTAACAATTGAAGATCGCCTAGAGAGCAGATAATAAAAATAGTTACTGGAAAGGAGTGGGGTGGGAATGACCCAGATTTTGCCGGTTGAGAACGGAGGGGGGAGAGAGAGAGAGAGAGAGGGAGAGAGGGAGGGCGCAGAATCAAGATAAGGTCGACACGTAACAGTAACCACATGATCGCTGTACATTTTGGAGTAAGTAAAGAACTTTCAAACCAGGATACCAAGAATCATACGCGCACAAAACACCAGTACTAACGTTGTCTGAACAATGTTAATTATCTAACCATCGAACTGACTACATGTATTATAGTTCTGAGCAAGGTTTCGGTGTTCTGAAATACAACTTTCAGATTGTTCGGCGATTTAAACATTGTTATTCTCATAGTGACGACCCTGAGAAAGGTATCGGTGCTGTTCGGTATAATTTTCGAATTCTTCTGCGGTGACAGAAAGATTGTGACGACAGGGCGCTGACTTTGATAAACGCAAACACATTGATTATAACTAACATCTTTGCACTGTCTTACCGACGTAGCTCATCACAGGTTGAAGACCAACTCCATCGCACATTGTTTGTAACCAGCACGCCTTTGTCAGCACATTTCTTTAACTCTTCTTCCACTCATTCAAGTAATATAACCTCCCACAAAACGCCGGTCTATTGAGGTCAGCCGGGGATTTACACACTTGTGTTTGCTCGCACATGTGTTGAAAGAGTAAGCGTGCCACTTTTCTTGTGTTCCTCTCAAAACAGAGTAGCCTAATCGGGGAAGGCGTTTTCACAAAGCAGTCTAGAAATTATAAGGATGTTTATACTTAAATGTCATCGTTTACGCTGTCCATTCTCTACTGATCATTGATAAAGTTATAGTGATAAATTTTCTGAGAGCTTTGAAAACCTGTCGTCCCAGACAGAATTTCAAAGCCAGCCTAGGCATCCTTCCTTTTTCAAACATTTTTAATACAACTACTACAATAAACTTCTTCTTCTTCTTCTTCTTCTTATTATTATTATTATTCAGGCTCATTTTTTCAACTTAACCTTTCTAAAACAGTTGTAGCATTTCATATTTTAAACCCATCGGTGCAGTGTTTTTCTACTTATCAGTTCAAAGCTCAGTGGTCAGCGAGTATTATTGGGTCTTATGCATACACATGATCTATCTATCTATCCATCTATCTATCTATCTATCTATCTATCTATCTATCTATCTATCTATCTATCTATCTATCTA
>JBCAUA010052179.1:0-10000 GCA_038406235.1 Peronia verruculata
AATTTGGCAGAGACCATCACTATCAAGTTATAGATTTCTGTGTTATTTGTTTTTCTTGAATTGTTTTGCTAGTTGCCTGTCTGACAGTTCTATCATATTTTTATAAAATGATTAGTTCATCTTTCGTGATCTGCTAACAAATGTCACTGACGAGAGACTTTTTTTTTCTTTTTTTTTTTTTTAATGTGAAACAACTGTTATGCCAAACTTCATACTACCCAACAAAAAAGATCTGTTTTTAAAGATTTGTTTGTTTTGTTTTGACATCTTGCCCTTGAACTTCACAACTTCAGCTTACTTCAACACGACATAGTTTTCCCACAACCTTGAAGGCATCTATTCAGCAACCATTGTTTTGGACCGCGTAAACTGAAGGCTGCTTTAAATAGCTATTTTGATTACTGCATCTTAATTACGAATCTAGATAAAACTAACGTTTATCACCTTGTAAAAAGTTGCAGTGCACTTGCACCCCTATAAGGCAAAAGGACGTAACTAGATTTTTTTTTTTTTTAATCTCAGGGTTTTCCCATGTTTTTTTTTTTTTCACTACTAATTCGGTTCTGTTTGCTGACAAAGGCAGAAGTGCGTATCTAAAGCACATCCATCAATTTTGCACTTGGAAATTCAGAGTAACCGAGATTTTCACCCAGTTCGACATAGGTAGAGTGATGTAACTGACCCCGACCATGACAAACTGGCGTATCTCCCGAGATACGCCGCTTTGCCTTTGTTTACACGAGTGCAGCTTGAATTGACCTCAATTACAGTCAAAGTTACGCCTTTTTTTTAACCTATTTTTGGGGTACATGGCGGGTACTACAGTACTGCAGCTGTAGCAGATAGTTTTGCCACCAAAACTACCCCAGTGTTGAAAGAAAATTAACAGTCAGATAATAATCACTAAAAGATTCATAAGAACATTGAATACAGTGCGTGGATCTGAAACACTGGATATAGAATCTAGACTTAGATCTCGATCTAGTATAGGATCTGCGTACTCTGAGGCGTGATTTTAAGGATAGGCTGCACTGTAGGGTCTACTTTGGACTAGCCAAATCGCCGATTCCCTTTATCTATACATAAACATGATTTGTCAGGTCATGTATGTTGCAATGTTATTCATGGTTATGCTGACCATGTCGATATCATAAACAATAGTCCAGAGGTCGTTCACTGGTGTACAACAGAAAGACAGTATGATGGTCAAGTGGTTAAGGTCAAGGACTGATAATCCACTGGGATTTTCCAGCTCAGGTGATTGTTTCTTCCAGTCTGAAAATGAGAATTGAAGCTTTAGCTTTGTTTCAATCTAGATTAAAAATATTTTATTTAATTGATGATTTTGAGTTGCGTTTCTTCACGTTTCCGATGTCTTTAATGCATAAACAACTTTAAACAAACCTGAAGTGCTTATCACTGTTGGATGCAGAGTTGTCTGTTACGCTGTTTTGTCTTTGTCATCAAAGTCTCAGAATATATAAAAACAAAAATGGCAAAAGAGCGTAACAGACAATTCTGCATCCAACAGTCATACGCATTCCAGTTTTTTTTTAAAGTTGTTCATACATTAAACACGGGGGAAACACGAAGAAACGCAACTCAAAACCAATAAATAAATAAATATAAACTGACAAAACAGCGTATCCACTTTGTCGCCAAAATTTCACAAAGGAGAACAGCATATCACCAGAAACATTTGTACGCAGCTTCAGAACCTGGCATTTCAAACCAGATGCAGGCAGCTCTAGCGATTTTGACAGGCTGAATGCTGAAAGTTAAAGCCCATTTATAATAATTTCTCGAAAGTAGAAAAGTCAGATTACGTTGATTTGCCTTTGGACGGCACTGTAATGCAAAGTAACTAGTCTATCGTTGCGTGTGAAAGCACGCCCGGATCGACTCGTGGGTTCTGCATCGGGGGATGACATGACACGAAGATAAAAAACCCGCATTTTTTCATGACTCAACTGTCCCCTGCCTTCCTGTGGGTAGGGAAGCCCGACGTCTAGCCTTCTCGGATAAGGGCAAATATATTTCGGAGGTCCCGTTTGTAGTACGTTACACACGTTAAAGAACCCTTGGCATTTCAAAATCGATGGAAGAGTAGGTTGAGTGCCGCTGTGAGGGCAAAATTCCAAATTCCAAATTTCTACCGTCTTAAAGCCGAGATAGTCCTACTTTCTTAGGATTGAAATGCTTAAGAGAAACAAACAATCCCAATGATGAAGGCTCATAACTCTTGCTCAGGCTTCCGATATCATTTGTGGAAAACCCTATAAATTCACCTATGCAAAATCCACCAGTTCATGACCTTGCAGCCCGAATGGTTTATCAAGAATTATGTGGATGATGAAGCTGTTTATGTGTATGGCTAAAGTCCCCATCCTGCCCCCCCCCAAACCACCACCACTTCTGATCCACGTCATTGTGCTGAAACAGACCATGTATCTCAGAGAAAAAAAAAATCGCAGATATTTGTTGATTTGCTCTGAAGACAGGTTTGGATGTCTCTTTAAACGGTCACCATTAACGTATGTATTGGCACGCGTGATATTGTGAAATACATGTTGAGATAACCATTCCTGGAGGTTGAAAGGCATACAAAAACATTAACTCTACATATTGCTCAGTGTCCTTGTATAGTAAGGCTGAGTTGACGATGATGGAAAATTTTATCATGAGGTCAACATTCGCGTGGTGGTCTTTATGATACTTTCAATAACTGTTGATAACTTTAATCATGTGATTTCTGTTATCCACAAGTGACCAAGTAATAATATGTGGTCTTGCTGAAGTAAAGGACTACCAAGTGTTGTAAAGAAGTGCACAATGTAATACAATAGGCCTAATTCTGTCCATGTTAACCTTATGTTATTAACTAAATTATGCTGATGTTGGGGTTAGAACAAAATAAAATAGAGAAAAACTAACATTCTTTTCTATTTATGAACAAAGTTATCATCTACAATTTATGAACAAAATTCTAAGTAACTGCATGCCCTGATCCAGCAACATTCTATTGTCATTTAAGTGTTTTCCTTTCTTTTCGTTTAGCCATCTCGCAATTTATTTCCACCTCTTATACTATGCATATACATGTCTCCAGCTATCTAAGCTCTATTCTATCCAGAGATCCAGTCACTCATGAATATTCTCAGCTTTAATCGCTTAACTCTTACTATCCCTGCTCCCAGCATTATCCAAATTACCAAGAATGCACACAGACACACATATAAGCACACGCAGACACACACACACACACACACACTCACACACACACACACACACACATAGAGGTTAAAAGTTCATGAAGAGGGTAATTAAGACGATGATAATGTCGATGGATATGGTATGATATGATATCTCATTACATTTTATCTCGCCATATTACACCACCGTGAAACAAAGTCCAAGTACTCCAAGGATGAACATATCAAAAGGTCAGGTAGATAAACAGATGCCTAGCACTCTCCAGTATCCCTGGGATTGGCGCTTGACATTGTTGATACTCTTTAAGTGCTTAATTAAACTAAAACAACAACTTTCAGTGCAGTCAAGGAGAAAAGAAAAAAAAAAGTAAAAAAAAAAAAAAAATGAATGTCTTTACTGCACTCATGGGCTAAAATAAAATAAATAAAATAAGCAACAATAATAATTAACTGACAATCTAATTTGATCTGTCACAGTAACATGGTGCTCTACTTATCAGATACAAATCATCTCTGACATCTGTGCTAGTCCTGACCTGGTTAGATAACACTCTTACTTACATTACTTTAGTTGTACTCCCAACTTACTCAGTGATTAGATCTATCCCTTCATCCGCCAACGCCTATTCTCTCCTCTTCTGCCTTTTTATCGTTCATCTCCTTCTTTCTGACAAAATATTCTTTAATGTAATCATCCAAACTCTCTGTCAATTCATCTAACCACTGAACTCGACCTGACTCGTTAAAATAGGTCTCCAGTCCAGTCTGATGGGACTTTATCCATTAGTTCAACAGGACAACTCCTTTCATCCCCATTCCATCGGTCCCTACTCAACTATTGACGGCAGGTCAGAGTCTCTGTTGTTTGTCGGATAACGGAGATAGGCGATCTCTGATAATGTGTTGGTAATTTGGTAAATTGGTAGATAGTTGGTAATTTGATTCGTTAACAGGTTGATTGGTTGGTCCATTGATAAAAGATTGTTGGTTAATTAGTAACTTCTTTGTTTAGTCGTTTGGTTGGTTGTCGGTCAGATAGAACATTCTATGCTGAACTGAGAAGAACAAGTCATCTAGCACCCTATTTGATACTGCTATGAAAACAGTTCTTTCCACCTTTATACTGTCGCATTTAGATTATTTCAACTCTCTTCTAACAAGGCTGCAGGCCGATAAACTAGTTGAACTTCAAAGGATACAGAGCGATGCAGATTGCTTAGCCTTTAGAAGCTCGAGATACCATAGCGGTACTCCTTTACTCAGATCATCGCATGGGTTGCCTATAAAAGCTAGTATTGAATACACGGTGTTAACTTTCTGTTTTCGTTCAGAAGTCGGCCGCACCAGCTTATCTAGCAGATCTATTATACCCTTATGTACCCTCCAGAAATTGTAGACCTAAGGGCCTTAAGAGATACTTGGGAAAAAAAGGTCGCGGGGCGGGGGGCGTCCTGATGTTGTTCATTATTATTAATGATAGACTATGTTAACACTCTCCATCCATTTCGGCATGCTTTAATTAGAGTAAAATGGTGAAAAAAAAATCGACTTTCCCAAACGGGTGTCATGGAAACGCCACTATCTTAGATTTTGGCGTCTCTAAAATGACTAACATTAAATTCCATCTCATCCGCCAAATTTCAACGGAACTTGATACAACTTGGTGAACATGTCGATCAATATAATCTCCATAAATGTGCCTGTTTTCAGTTATTCCTGTGCCAATTAAAACTTTCTGTAAATTGTTGGATGGATGGATTGATGGATGGGTTGATGGATGGATGGATGGATGGGTGGATGGATGGAGAGATGGATGGATGAATGGATGGATGGATGGATGGATGAATGGATGGATGGGTGGATAGATGAATGGATGGATGGATGGATCGATCTATTTGTTTTGAAAGTGATGTGTGCCAGATTTGGTTAGAATCAGTTTAGAAACAAAAGGAGACAGCAAAATGGTGATAAAAAACAAACAAACAAAAAGCAAAAACGAACAAACAACAACAACAACAAAAAAAACAAAAAAAACGAAACAAAACAAAACAAAAAACAAAACGAAACAAAACAAAACAAACAAAACAAAACAAAACAAAAAAACACCCCCCCTGCAAAAAAAAAAAAAACAACAACAGCTAAACACAAAAAAAAAAGGTTTTAAGAAAAAAAATCTATTTTTTTTTTTTTTCAGGGAAAAACTGACATGGAGAAGTTTGTGTTTGGCTATCAGACTCGGACCAGGCCTTTTTTCACGTGCTAGTTTCTCCTTATGACTTATGCTTCTCTTGTTGCCGTTTTCTGGCTTTTGGGACGTATATTCTCGCGAACGTTGCTCCCTAACCCCCCTCCCCCACCATCATTATGAGGGCCTATATGTGCCCCACATATCTTTTTCTGCGCAAACAGCCGAGCTCGAGAGCAGCAGAAAGAAAAGAAAATTTCACTGTTTACAGGAGTTGGAAGTACACGTTAGAACACCTAGTGAAAATTTGCCTTAATAATCTGCGTGATCGGCAGTTTTTCGCCAAGAGAGGGATCACCCAATGTCCATCCCTGGCACTGGGACTCATGATATTGCTAGAAAATGTCATAATCAAATGTTTTGTGCACCATTTGCCAATATATTACAGTAATAGTAATAATCCGTTACCAGGGCCGGATCATGCCTTTTAGAGGCCCTAAGCACTTAAGACTTTGGTGCCGATATATCGGTGTGTGATACAAATGGCGACCGTTGGCTCACCGATATATCGGCGTGTGGTTTAGAAAGAGTTAAAATGATACTTGAGAAAAGAAAAATAAGCAAAAATGTATTTCAAACGGGCCAATCTTGAGGTCTGAGTCGTCTGACCAACTCTAATTATTTCATTAAACACTGAGGCACCATTGATAATTCGGTTATGAAAATGTCTGTGCTGCCCCCTTCCATTATGCCCTAAGCACGTGATTATTTTGCTTAATGGTTAATCCAGCCCAGTCCGTTGCAGAATGTGGCAGCCAGAGGAAGCCAAATCCTGGCTGAATATAGGCAAAGTCTGCCGTTGGATGACCAAGGGTCAAATACCTTAGAATGGGCATTTCCACCTTTTTGATCCCACCATTAATACTATTTGTCTATTTCTAGTTCTAATTTATGAAAAACAAATATAGTGATACAGCTTCTCCTATGCAGGACCTTTAATCTGGATTTGTAACTGTTGAAGTCTAGAATCATTTCAACGACACTAAAAACATACTTGTTCAAGAAGCGCCTGTCTTAAGTAGTGTTTTCCAGCTTTTCCCTAGAGATGGTTGTCGGTCATGTCTACAGATTTAAGTATGTCTTTAATTTGTATTACATTATCATGTATGAGAGAATATCTCGGATTTTATCTGTATGCCATGTTAATATGATGTTTGTATGTTGTTATTCCTGTTTGTATTGAGGCATATTCTATGTGTGTAGTTGTAAAACATTTTGGTTTTGTAAAGTGCTTCGAGGCCTTCGGGTTTGAGGAGCTATACAAATGCCCTTTATTATTCATCCGTCCATCCATCCATCCACCCATCCATCTATCCATCCATCCATCCACCCATCCATGAATCCATCCATTCATCCATCAATCCATCCATTCCTCTATCCATCCATCCATCCATCCATCCATCCATCCATTCATTTACCAAATTGAACACTCTGGTTTGAGTGTGTGTAGGCCATACACCCACGATATTTTGGCAACTCAAATTTCAGGTTACACTGATATCTGCCTTTCAAGGTGACAAGGGAATCAAGATTAAAAGTCTTCGATGAAAAACATGTGCATATCATATACATTATACCACTTATTTATGCATCCTTTACCACACAATGAAGATTTCAGTAATGAACTGATGTCAAAGTGTTAAGTAACTTATTTCGCGAAAATTTTTTCGATGAGTGTGAAAATGTCAAACCAGTTAAGACAGAATTAGAAAACTTAATTAAGGGAAGCGGGGTGGGGGGTGGGGGAGGAGTCCTGAGTGTGATTTCTTGAATGGTTGAACTAAGAATATTTTGAGCTCTAAAGATTTGGATTTATCACGTCCAAATTTAATGAAAATTGCTGAAAATAAAATTGTTTTGTATACGATTGCCATGACAACGCTGCCATCTTGGACTTTGTCTCGAAAAAAGCTACACAGTGTTTTCAAAGCCTAAGGCTCCTAGAATATTTAAGATAATCCTTTGAAATTTTGTGGAGATATAAAGTAATATGCATTAATGTCTTGATTATATGCGATACAATATTGTAACAAGAATATTTGAGCTATGTAGATGGACTGATCTGTATATTTCTCAAGTTTCGGCTGAAAATCCAAGAAACATAAATAAAATTTAGAAAATGGGATACATATTACTAAAACACGTTCTATGAAGAATAAATATACATGTATTCCAGATTCGAAGTCGATTAGCTCAGAAAAAACAAAACAAAGGCTTAAAAAAAGGCGGGGGGGGGTGGGGAGGGGGGAGGGTGAACGTAATTTTTGAGATAATCGCAATTGAACATTTATAGTCTCTTTTTGTAATTTCTTGACGCCATGTTGGTGCCGTTTTGTGACATGAGGTAACTGTTTCTGGCCCCAACCGGTAAATTTCTGTTATCTGACAAGGTGAACGTGTTTAAAAATAGCAGTAGCCCGATTTTGATATTGTAATCCCAAAGGCTCGTTTTCGGGACTCCCCCCAACCCTCTCTCACCCTCCCCGGTCTTAATTGTCCCATAAACGAACAACAAAGATTACCACTTTAGCATGCTCTAGTAATACGAGTTATAAAGTGGAAGATTCTGACCCCTTGAACACATTCCAAAATTTGACGATCTCCAAATATAAAGATCGAAAACATAGTAATAGTAAGCTAATATTTCAAAGTGAAATGGCTCTCAGAAACCTATGGTAGTCATAAACAGAAAATGTACACTTATCTCACAAGGAAAGAATATCAGCCAGAACAGGAAAAGATTTTGCTTGTTTGTTTTGTTTGTGTTAACGACACATCAGCACGATCACGGCCATAATACGTTTAGACGTCAAGAAGAAGAGAGGAAAGAGAGCAGGGCAGAAGACAAACGCAAGGAGAGAGAGAAGAGATGTCACCCCTGGAACGATACGAATGGCATTTCATGGGAGACAATCCACTGTTCCTTTACGGTGTGTAATATTATACGTCCTTCAACATCCTGATGGAGGTTATGTCGACGGTTGTTTGTTTAAACAAAGACACAATATATATATGTATATATATATATATATATCTCAAACACTCCTGTCTTCACTTTTGAGAAAAAAAAAGTCCTGTCTTGAAAAAGGGGAAAAATTGAAAAAAAAAAAAAAAGAAACAAACAAAAAAGTACTAGTAATAATAAATCATGTTTTAAAAATCCTGTCTCTGCGTTTTGGAGAAAAAAAAAGGTGTTAAAAGGTCCTCCCAGACGAGGGACTGAGGGTGTCGCTGTGTTGTTTTGGTCTCCCTTTCTATTTTGCTTGGTATGTACAGGTCCCTATCGTCCCTATTTTGCTCTATCTACACAGGGATGAGCCCTTCGGCCTTTATTTCCTATTGCCCTGCTATGCAAATGTCGTGTGCGGGCTTTCATCCCCTGCAGGTGCATCGCGAATTGATCATCAACTACAAGAGATTAGATCATAAATATAGTGGACAAATTGGAACCATCGACTTTCAAACTAAATATAGGGCAGCTGCAACATTAACAACACAGGGATCTCATAATCACTTTCACTTCACGTTCGCCGGGAATCCCCCCTGGGACATAGGCCAGCGACAAGAGCTCTCCAGGCATCCCGGTCCTGGGCCAGACGTTCCAGCTGCCTCCAAGTGCAACCCATCTTTTGGGTGTCTGCTTCCAAGTCCCGGCGCCAGGTGTTTTTTGGTCGGCCTCTTTTCCTTTTCCCTTGGGGGTTCCAGGTTAGGGCCTGTCTTGTGATGCTGGATGCAGGTTTCTGGAGCGTATGTCCGATCCATCTCCAGAGTCTCTGCAGTATTTCTGCTTCTATATCAATAATGACGACTCGCAATACGATTCGCAAAAGCTGCAGAGAAATTATCCCCCAGGTCACTGAATTTATATCGTCCTCAATTTTTTAAATTCCAACCCAGCCCTTCTTGTATTGATATAACTGCAAAGTTTAGTTTATAAGCTGAGTTCTCTGTTGCTCAATCTCCATTGTTCTTGAGTTACGGTTAAAAAGATCGTTAGCTAGTTTTCTGTAGGTCGGTGTTGAGAGCATGTCGAATCTCTGTTTTGTGCCAGTGCCTCCCTGTGTTATCTCTTCTCTACTGTCTTCATCTTCAGATGCCAGGTCTGTGATTGACGTCAATCATCATAACTGTCCAATCCCCTCTTCTTATTGATCCATAGTTCTTACGGACTCCGCACTATTGGCTTTATTCCTTGTCATAGAATCGCTCTGCTTTGAAAAAAGTCATTCGTTTGAGTTTCAGCTTTCCTGACAAAACTAATTGTCATCTTTTCTGTGTTTTGTAATATCCGTTTTTTTTTTTTAAATTTTACATTAAAAAAAAGACTATATATAGCGATTAAAAAGAGTTTGATATAAAGTAACTGAGGAGATTGTAATGCTTACTTCAAATGAAAATCTGCTATGAATGAAAACATGATCCTAGTTAGGCAGCTTTTGTTTCCAAAAATTCATTTGAAAAATGATGATTACCACGAATTACTAAGCCAGATCTTAGATGCTCATCCCTCGCTTCACGGGACAGAAATATGAATAGTGCGTGT
>JBCAUA010052190.1:0-11586 GCA_038406235.1 Peronia verruculata
CCCCCCCCCCCCCCCCCCCCCCCCCCCCCCCCCCCCCCCCCCCCCCCCCCCCCCCCCCCCCCCCCCCCAACAAAAAACCTGAGGAGAAGTTTATATAATATCTGACTGATAGACTCCAGCTAGTGAAATGTTTTCACATGACAATCTATCCTTGATTTAGAGCCGACTTCTGACGTTTTTAACGTTTCATACTGTCCTAAAAAGCATTTGAACGTCATTTATTGCGGGTTTGAGTATTTGGCAAGCAAACTCCTCAACAAACTTGTTCATAAATTTACTCTATTTTTATATATCTGTTTTTGTTTACTTGTATTTGTTACCATTGTCATCATCATCATCATCGTCGTCGTCGTCATCATTATATGAAATACAATAGAATGTCTGACCGGCAACTAACAAACCATTTCAAGAAAAGCAAATAACATATATATAAACAACTTGATTTTGATGCTAAATTCTCTGCCAAATTTTCGAGTCCGCTTGGCTCTTCGTCGGAGCAATAACGAAAACATATGAAATGTAAATAAGGTATTGCTGTACACGAAAGGAAATGCTAATTAAATGATTTGTTAGTTGAATAGGAGAGGCCTGTCAATGTTGTTTGAAAAGGAATAAAACACACACGCGCACACACACACATTTTAAGAGCAATTAAATGTCTCTAACTATTGATTTACAATGGTCAAATCAAATGAATGTGAGATTGTTATTCTGTCCGTCTATTTCATTCGTTGGGCATATATATATAATAACTTTTTAATATTTATCTCTAAGAGTGACATCACTAAAGATTGTGTTGTCTTTCATTTTAGAAACAAATTGTGCTCTCCTTATGATTATGCAACAAGGCCAAAATCATCATCCTCATCATCATCATTTTCCAAAAAAAAAAAAAAAATCTTAAAATTAAGATGACTGTCCACCGGGAAACAAATAAAGTACATCAAAATAGTAGAAAAACAATATGACGATTTTTAAAAAATTGAGTTAATAAAAGAAACTGATATCGCTGGCCAAGTTTTCGAGCCCGCTTGGCTCTTTGTCGGGGCAATAATGAACATCGTCATCATCATCAACATCATCTTCATTATCATAACATATTTATAGGAATACCTAGAATGTCTCTGGAGCATCAAATTTTCGAATCCCCTTCTTCGTCGGCCAATAGAAAAAGGAGGCTTCAGCGATATTATCATCATTTTCTTCCTTTTTTGCGGTTTCTTACCTGGAAACTAGTCAACAGCCAGGTCTATTGGTTGCACATTGTCTATCACTTCGTTTGTTGAGACAGGCTGGCTTATCACATAGCGTGTTAGATACAGATTATCTATCACACCTTTCGTTAGAAACAGGCAGGCCTAGCAGGCTTATACATGTAACAAAGTTTTTTTAGACAGACTGGTGTATCATAGTTAAATCGATCACATTGATTTTAGGACAGAGACAGAAGGATCTGTGATATAATGGAGTTTACTTCAGACATCTAGAGACATCTATCATGAATATTTATCCTTTAACAATAAACAGACATCGGCGAAGTTCTTAAGGAAAAATACACCAATATGTGTACAGTTCCTGCTGTGAAAAGGCTACACATTGAAAGTGGACTGGATGACAGTGTGCTTAATATTATTAAGGACTGTCAACAAGTAACAACTGTACCAAATCAAGGGAGGCAAATAACACGAACAACAATCTCTCCAACGGTAGCAGCAGGTGCCCCTTGCAGAATAATAGCAACAGCAGTGGTAATAAAAATAAACCATCAACTATAGCAACTACATCCATAGAAACACCAGCAACGGTCACAATGAAGCCAACAACAACTAAGAAGCAACTGTAACAACGGCAGAAGAATAGCATTAAATTAGGTATAATAAAATACATGTATTGACTGTGCTCCTAACCACGGCAACAAGTTAACATTTCCGACAACAGCAGTAACAGATGATAATAATTATTTTCATTGCTGATCATGAATATCACCTCCGATAACAAAAAAAAAAATGAATATCACCTCCGATAACAACTAGCAATAACAGGAGCTGATAACTACTAAAGCAATAATTAAAACAACAGATGCTTTCTAAATTGGTCATGTTTAATTTTGTCTGGTCATTCTTTCTGTCTTTCACAACAGATGTTCAGCGGAGTATGCATGATACTGTCCCTGACAGTGCTGGTACCAGCTCTGGTCTCAAGCATGAGTACAGTGCCACAGCTGTGCCCACCGTCCACGGACTCCAATCCCAGTGGTTCACCCATCCAACTGGGCCACCCTGACTATTGCAATGTCTACATCGTGTGCGAGAATGGGGTTGGGACTATGAAGGAGTGCCCTGAAGGCTCAAACTGGAGCGATGACTACGCCATGTGTGTGGAGTTCAACTCTGCCAAAGACACTTGTACTCGTAAGTCTTATAATGTTTGCTCTAGAGTTATTCTTTTTCTTCTACCTTCCAAGAACTTGTCTTTCTTGGGTCAAATGTTTGCCCTCGGTAATAGACAACTGATTTCGTCCCCATGCTAAGATTTCATGCAAACCATTTCTTCACAGATTGCCCTCTGTCCACAACGCTCAACCCTTTCATGATGAAGACTCTCGCCACTAGCTGTTGCCACTAGTTGTTGCCACTAGTTGTTTATGTGGTTTTCACATGTCCTTGTCTGTATCACTTACATGTGATTCTTTGATGCTCAAGATATCGCTTGTAATTATGTTATTGCGAAGTCTGATTTTATGTATGTATATATTATTTTTTAAAGGCATTACAATGGCGCACAGATACACACTCAATTACTCACACTCTCGCACGCACGCACACTAAACAAAATGGTTAAGTCATTCATTCAATAATCAAATAGTAATTCTTAAGAGTCCATATATGTATACATATATGTATGTGTGTGTGTGTATGGACTGAATTTTTGTATGTTTGTTGTTTTACTCATTTATAATCTTTTGTTTATCTGTTTAACTACATGTAATTCACTACGTAACTAAGCAAAACACCTACATAAGCCATTACTAAATATTAATTAAAACTTGAAGGCACACTTTACTATCAACCACACATGTATCTTTAACAACCCAAATCTGCAATAAATCGTCACTCGTAAGAAATACAGATGAACATTACTTGTTGGTGGTAGGACTGAGCAGCCTGAATGTAAACACTCGGCTACACCTCTCAAATAATAATAACCACCGCCCTTGCTCTTCGTCTTTATACAGGAAAAAATGCCAAACGCGAGTGTGCCAGCCATCCTGATGTCCTGATCGCTCACCCGACTCTCTGTCATAGATATTACGACTGCTCACGCCCCACCACCCACACCTACTACATACACCTGAGGGCGTATGACGAGGAGTGTCCTTATCCTCAGCTCTTTGACATCGACGAGAGAAAGTGCAAACCATTTCAAGACGCCAAGTGCGGGCCTGACAGAGTCGTCAAGAAGGATGCTTGTAAGTACCGAGTTTCTTCCTAGGCCTCGAAAGCGGTTGGGCTTGGGGGAGGAAGGTAGGAGGGAGGGATGAGGGGTAAGCAGGGGAGGGGGTAAGTGGTGGAGGAGGGGGGGGGGGGTCCGCGGATGGGAGGAGGGGGGAGAAGGGGATGATTGAAAAGAACAAAAAGGAGAGGGAGGAGTGTATCTAGTATATCTTTTCAGAAACATCTCCAAAACAGAGGAAGAACACTTCAGTTTCTAAAGCCTTCAACGTCTTGAGCTTTTAAAAAGAAAGTTACTTCCCTTTACATTTCGCACATCATTTTTCAGTCCCGCCTTTCAATCCCAAGAAAGAAGAATTATCTCGGCTTTTAGAAGTTGTCAATTTTTGCTGAGAAAATTTGTGGCGGGTAGAAATTTGGAATTTGGAAATTTTGCCTCGACAACAGCACTCAGCCTACTTTTCCATCGATTTTGAACTGCCAAGGGTTCTGTAACGTACGTAACGGGACCTCCGAAAGACATTCGCCCTTATTAGAGAAGGCTAGACGTCGGGCTCCCCTATCAAGAAGAAGCCAGGAGACCGCTGAGCCAATGAAAAACTGCGGATCTTTCGATCTTCGTATCCTTCCGTTCCCTGATGAGAGAACTCGCAAGTAATGCAGAACCCGCAACCTCACCGACGTGAGTTGTTTTCACCCTTTCAAGCAGACGCCGAACCACAGAGCCACTGCGCCTCCCTCAGTCCCGTGATTATTGCCTGGGACTAGCCATGAAAGCTCGATGCTTTTAAAGTCATGTATTAAAGTTTATGAGTTCTTATAATCATAATTTCTTACACAGAAAGAAAAAAGTGCCATTCTCAAAGACCGTGCTCGAAAGAGCTACATATATGTAAAAAGTTTTGTTGGTGGCAAAAAAGGCCTATGGTACCTTGAATAATTATAATTTTCACACAAAAGAAATAGGCCTACGTATATAATACTTTTTAAAGTATGAAATACATGTATAAACATTATTTTCACACGAAAGAAAATGGTAATAGAAAAATACATACATGTGTTATGAAATGCATAATATTTTTTCACAAGAAAAAAGAAACATTGTTGTCCGAAAATTATACATTATGGTGCTTCTTCCAAGTACAGTCTCCTAGACAGTGTCAATATGATTCATCATAACATCAAAGTCAAAGCAGATTTCCAACTTTTTGTGAGCAAAATCATTAGTGTCCCTTTTCTGTGGCACAGGTGACTATGTGAGGAATCTCTGTGGGTCGGGCCACTGCGAGTCTTGTAATTACAGGATGCCTTCTTGTGATGGACTCTCTGATGGCCTGCATGTGAGTCGAGTGAATCTTCATTGTCTATCCATTCTTTCCTCCGTCCATCTATCAATCCATCCAGCCTGTCAGACATTACCAGTCATCAAGGCCCTCAGTTCATACACACATCCACTCGGTTATTCGTCCGTCCATCTGTCTGCCGTCCTATTCTTTTGCATAGGTCTATCATTCAGCAAAGTTTTTACTAACTTATCCACACACCTCACCATCTCTCGATACATCTATCTCTGTCTGTCTATCCTAGACCATTAACATGATCATTCATTGCACAATCATATGGCATCGATACTTTTGTGTAGTGACAAATTCACATCCTAGGCCATAGACTAAATCAAGAGCTGTTTTGTACACATTTGTTTTCTACCTTGGCAAATGATTCTTTTCATACGATTTGCTCCAAAGATGAGCCAAATGAAAAATATACGTAATTCTTTAAGTAATATGTTCAGAAGGATTTATCATTTGTTTTCCTAAGCTACTACAAACTTCAAAGTGTATTCTGTAAATTAATTATATTAATGAAGAAGCGATACACTGTTTACATAGCCATTATGCCCTCGTGGAGGTTTCAGCGTACACTTGTCTCGTAAAGTTACAGCTCTTGCCGGTTCATTGTATCACACAGGAACATCCCCTGAAGATTTGGAGCCCTCACTACATCGAGTGCCAGGCAGATAGGCTTGCTGGAACTTTCGAGTGCCCCTGGAGCAACTCTGCACTCAGAACGTTCTCCCCCGTCAAACTAGCCTGTGTGACCCAGTGGGAGGTGCCACGAGAGAGGGGAGGTCTGGCACCGTCTTGTGATGGCCGAGAACCTGGACAGTACAGGACTGAGGAAAGACCAGACATCTACTTCACCTGTCCGGGAGCCTTGGTGGCCTATTGCGAAGAGGGTCAGGTCTTTGATGAACAGACTAGTCGATGTGGGACACAAAAATAAGCTGAGAATGCGGAAAAGCTCGAACATTCTAACGGCGATCATAACATAATGTGAGACAATAACGTGTACAAACATACACATACACACATATATACATACATACATACACACACACACACATCCATCTCAATCCAGCATCAATACACAGGACAGTCTTGGGCCGAAAAAAAAAAAAAAGAAAAAGCACATCTCACAATGTGTCCATATCATCGGATAACACGAGAGAAAACGAGACCGATATTATTCTACCGACAATAAGAAATAAAATTACTAAACCGGATCCAAAACCCACACACGATCTCTAACAATGAATATAACCACACAACATTGGTCAGAGATCACATAGCATGAAACTGAAAATCATTTTTTTTTTTTTGTTGGTTAAATGTATAGTTTAAACATAAAAGAAAACGCGTAAGATAAAGCCACAAGAGTTTCCTTTGGAGCTAATTTCGCCACAGTCACGGCAAAAGCGAGTTTGAAACGGAAATAATAATGATAATAATTGATAGGATGACAATGCCGAGAACATGACGATAAATGAAACATACATAGAGTAAAAACAGCAATTAAATATATAATTAGATTCTTAACAAACCGAGAAATCCCGTATTCTGCTCTGATAATTGTACCATTATCTTCATTTCCGGTTTACAACACAAGGAGCAACTAAGCCATCAAAATGACATTATCAATCAGACCTCTCCCATCCCCAGACATTACACGATATATCACAACACGGTGAACACGCTCATTCAATAACAATGTACACTTGTATTCACTGTAGTTATGGTTTCAATTTTAGCCAATTTGTAGTGTGCTACAGACCAACCACCGAAAGATACGAATACAATGTTTTATTAATTATATATATTTTTTTTTCTAAATAAAGAACCTCTATGTTTGCTTCTTCTTCGTTAGTGTTTCTATCTGTCTGTTTTTTGTTGCTTTTTTTTTTTTCATCCTTCTTTTTTATTTTTCCATTTCACCATTATTTTTCGAAAAAATATATGTATGTGTACATAATATTATTGCATTTGACTAAATGCACATGAACATGGAGAAAAAGAGCACATTTGAAAAGAAAAAAGTCAGTTCTTTTTTACTAAAGTGTCACATAAATATTCTGCAAGAAAAATACATGTAATATTTGTTAATTTCAACTCTTCAACTCACATGTAAATGTTAATGTATGGAGATGGGTAGTTCACAAGCAAATAACAAATTAGATGTATATATAATATAACTATTTTACAGCGTGAGCGTGACAAAGTTTTTCTTCATTCTATTTCTAGGTGCAGAGTTATAAATACATGTACTACGTGTATTAATATTAACTTCAAATCCTAGACTGTCTAAATAATGTATATCTTAAAACAAAACAAACTTAGAAGTACATCAGTTTTAATTCTGAATACTGACTTTGACACCAACAGCACCTGGTCATAAGTATGAGGCCTCTCTACGACCTATACACTTACTTTCCTGGGTGTCTTACTTATTGATTAAAGATAGCTGTGAAAAGCATAAACCGGCTTGTATACATATACATACATAAAATTTATCAGATAAATATACCACTTCAACTTCAAGATGTTTTGACTGTATTGTGAACAGGCACAAATACATGTATTTTCCTTTATCTGACATTATTATTCTTACTGAGATCATGCCACAGTTGCTGACTCAAAAAGCCCCTATATATGTATATAGCTATAGCCGTGCTTGAATTAGGACATTTGAAACTGACATGGTTTAGCCTTTTAAGTCAGTGTAAGTGCTGGACTCTTGACTAGTGGGATTGAAAATGTCTCTGCAAAGCTTTGCAATCGATTTAATGCAAGCTCTACTCAGTTATAAGATATATGGTATAACTATTCTGTTACCAATTACCCAGCTGGAGATGACTGACACTAGGTCACTGGTTTTGTCACCGCTTTTTTATATTTTTTTATTCTTAGTCTCTGAGTGCTCATTTTTGTAACATTGTAAGCATAATATGAAAATGAAGTATTGTAATCGTGTAGAAAAACACATGCAAAAATGATGCCAGCCATTTAACTTTATAATCCAGCAACTCTGAGTTCCCTGTAATATGGGCTTGATTCAAGTCATAACTTACATGGACTAGGCGGACTTTATGCCTACATATACAGTGTCCTAATTAAGTTGAAAGACTAACAATGTATAAGGAAGCAAGTGAAAGAACCACTTTGAGAAGTTCAGAGTAGGTTTGATATCCCTCAGTTTATTACAGACACAACATACATGTATTATAAATAGTGGGTCACAGTAACAACATAACCAAAAACAATAATAACATAACCGTATACACTTTCTGTGATTAGGATTATATAATTTACAATAAACATTGTGTTGTGTCAAAGGAGCTTATACTATTTAAACTGGAGAGCCGACTTATGACGTCACACATGCTGAGGCTGAGTGTGGAGCCATGCCCATGAGGGAAAGACACCTAGTTAACACTGTTCACATGTTCATGATTTCACGAATGAATAAGATTCACACCACCATTATGTCATGACTGCAAGTCTGCTGTATTCTGTCCTTGCTGTAGCTTTCGATTTAAAAAAAAACAACAAATCCATTTTTTTACGAGAGCAGATTCACTACATGAGATGTCAAGCATAGCAAAATAGCAATGCCTCCATGACCATGGTGTCCAGTGTAGGCACGCAAGACACAGGGTTTTTCGTTAAGGTGACATCATGAGTCTACTCTCCAGTATAATAGTATAAGCTCCTTAATAATGTCAGAAAATGACAGAATCAACAGAAACATGAATACATAACTGAGTCTACATATGTAGTTTTGAATACAGGTATATGGATCACAAATGTTACACAACCTCTTCATGGTGAAAAGGTTAATCCTTTAATAGACTTTTGTGAAACTTAGAAACATGGGACACAATAACATAAGAGCAACAAGAAAAATATATTATCTCTTTCAATTAAAAAAACTTACATTTGGCTGCCACAAGATTGTGTGATATTCTACCTGACTGCTACCAGTCTAAAAACTGACTGAAATGAAATGTCATAAAAGTACATGTAAATGATCTTAATAAAGGACTTACAATATAAGATAGTAGTCCATGGTGGCTGAAAGGTGTAAACAGAACGTAATCTAAGGACATACAAACAACATGGCTAGCTCATCACTCTGGTCCTCTTCTCAAATGTTGCAATGATTTTGGATATTCTACATGGACCCAAAATTATATATGTTGGTTAAATATACTAAGTGAAAATCCTTTAGTTCAAGCTGAAAGAAAAATATGCAATACTAATGGCTTGCTGAGAGACAGTGTTATTTCACTAATTTTTACAAAACTTGAAAAAAAATTGTGAGCTTTTATTTATTTTGCATGAATTTCATATTTTAATTAAACACTATGGCAGTAACTATTTTTCATCAGCTAAACTGCTGAGTATAGTGAGAAATTTTATGCTATACAATGATCTTTGAAAATCTAGTATCTTGCAGCAAACAATCAACATGTTTCACATTATACAAGAATGTTGATCTGCATAGAACTGGTTTGGAGTTCACCATTCATTCACCATATCATCTGTAAAATTTAAAAAGCATCAAAAGAATATGTCAGAATTCGACTTTGCTTAATTTTCCCCCGATGAAGTGAATGCATCTATATAGATGTCATTCTACAAGTGATTTATATATCTAATCTTTATGTTTTCTCAACACTTTCCTGACATCAAATTTGGTTATTGCCTGGAAGATGGATTGGTTGCCTATGGTAAACTGAGGCATTATAGGGGAAATAAGCTGACCAAGAGTTTTGAAACAATCATAAGTTATAGAAAAGGGTGGCATTTCTTTATTAATATATTGTGTCTACTTTAGTACTTGATAAAGAACCTTTCCATGAAATATATGAAATACAAGGGTCAGTCCACATAGAAAACAAATTCATATAAGGTAAAATATGCCAGTGATTGCTCAGATGGGTATTTTGGGTGACTGAGATACTTGAATGATGATACTGAAATGTTTCTGTGAGGTCAACATCATTATACATGTACTATGTGAGATGCAACACGATGAAATGAGGCGCTAGTCAAATTTTGAGCGTATGGTGATAATGCAGGTAAAGATTATTCATTTTTCGTTCCGCGTGTGAAAAAATAATTGTTCTATCTTAAGTAGAACTGAGACATTGGTTAATAAAGACGATGGGGGCGACCTGTTGCTGCAGCTGAATTTATCGAGAAAATGGCCAATCACAACAAAAAAAAATGCCTTAAATATTTGTTCACTATTGAAAAACACATGATTTCTCCGGTCGGCTCAGTTTGACAAGCACGAGGTTTCATCGTGTCGTGTCTCATATATGTATATATAAAATGCTGCATATCACAACTGCACAGGCAAAAAAATATATGAACAAATTATAACAGAACAACTTATAAGATGAACCTGATGCCCAGGAAATGACAGAGTGCCAAGAGCACTATCAGCATAAAAGCTCTTATCACAAAGTTGTAATCCACTGTAAAAAAAAAAAAATATCACCCGATAAAAAAAAAAAAAAAAACGAGAAACAGAGAGACAGTATGACTGTTGTTTGAAATGTCATCTAACATACACCACAGGCAGTCTCAGCCAACAGTGCCCACTATCAACAAGCCATACATAATAAAATGCAAAATGGCTGTACAAGAGTATACTTTTGTGTCTGATTCAAGACTGCCCACAAATGGATGTTCTCCGTGCTACATGCTGTACTGGGCGATTATAGCAATTATATAGATTTAGTGTTTGTTCTCTGCTCTTAGACATATTCTTTGCATCATCCCTAAGTAGGTTTTAGTGTTTAAAGGTGTTTCTGAATAACATTTCTGATCAAAATTCAGCTATAACAATTAGATGAAACAATGTGAAAATACAATCATACAATTTCCAGCATGAATAATAACCATGCAATGAAATCAGTGGAAAAAAATACAACTACATTGCATTTATTCTATAACCTGTCTTCTATTCATTTAGGTAAAACAAAAAATAAATCCTTTATTATCAATTAATCATAACACTCCGAGAGTTGTCATGTGGAGCCAATGACTTTCTTACTGTATAAATTTTTTTCTCCCAGTCACTTCTCAAAATACCATCTAAACCCATGACCAACAAGCAGGTGATATCAAGCTGTGTCCTTGTCTCCGATGGATAAACACTCATGGATAATCTTATCAAACATTATACTCAGTGAGGCTGTTTTAGATGACACTGTTTATTTAGTTCACCATGTAAATTCAAACTGGCATTTCGTCTTCCCAGAATTAAATTTTCCCTCCTACAACAGTATTGTTTGTCTATTTTCATCCAGTGCTGACTGAAAATGTATCATTACAAAACTTGTTTGCTGTCCAAGTTATATGTGGCCATAACATTTGTTTTAAAAAATTGATATGAGTAAGAAGTTTGAACAAACTGATGAGTCTAATATTATCTACAGCTAAAATAAATATTTTGGCATTCAGCACCATCATAACCATATTATACTGACTGCTGACAATGATAAGACAGCTGTACATGAGTGAGAGGATCACATATTGATTATAAGGCACAAAATGAAAGGATCAATGCCAATGCTTAAGCAGGACAAAGATACAGCATCACAAGTGTTAAGCATGCCTGCAAATTAAACCATGATTTCTATTCTCAAAGACTGAAAATGATGACAGTTATTAGCTCTCTGATTCTAATCCCAGGGTGGACTGGCGAGCGTTAGCTCTTAGCAGCCTGCGTTGTAGTGTACGTGTGTGTGTGTGAAGTGTTAATTCTTTCCACTTCGTGTAGCCCT